>NBIL01084830.1:0-13798 GCA_002752925.1 Viola pubescens var. scabriuscula | reverse complement strand
TCTTGCTTTTTGGTACATATTTTCTGCTCTTGCTTTTTGGTACATATTTTCTTCTTTTTAAGCCTATATTTTTGCTCATGATCCGAGATTATTCTGCCATTAATCATCTGACAATGCCGGTTGATACTCAAATGCAGGTATTGACAAGTCGAACTTTTCTGTTTATGATCCTTCTTGGTCTGAAGGACAGCAAGCAGTTAAATCACCTGATGAGTTTTTCAGGTGAGTTTTTAATATGCTCGCACATACACACACCTTCGGCATGAGTTGCACGTACAAGCACAAATTTTCTGGATGAGTTGCATTAGATTCACACATGCACAAATTTTAGTTTTGTAAGTTTTCTTGTGCTTTCCCTTTCTTTCACTCTGTTTTTCGTGTGAGTTGTCCACCAAGATCTTTGGTTTTGTTTTCTTATAGTAAAAAAGGAAAGAGAAAACTTTCCATCATACTTCTATATCTTTTAATTAATTTTCACATTTTAACTTTGATTTCTTTCCTTTATGTTCAGTTACTCAGTTTATTTTATGCTAAAGCATTAGTTCAAAAAGGATACAAATGTTCATTTTGGACGCAATGGCATGGCCATCTGAAAGCTTTTTTTTCTGTTTAAGTTAAAGAAATACACTCCCCTTTTCCCTTTTCACTAAACATTGGATTTAATTTTGGCATAAATTATGCGGGTAGCTTGTGTTTTTCCTGGGTTGTTCCGCACTTTACATTTCTCAATTTTTGTACCCTTTAGTATACCTTTATATGTTACTTCTGTTCACTTTTGGGTTGTAGCGGCTACTGCATTCTGTTCTTTTATTGGTCAAGATATTTGCATTACACTTTTCCAGACATGAGATTTGTTTATTATACTATCAATTAGTCTGGAAAACTTGGAACTACTATCATTATTGTTTCCATGGTCATGATGCTCTAGGTCTGTAGTTACTTAACAAAATAAAAATAGTAAATTGTGGTTGAGATCATGGGGCATACAAGCGTGACATTAAAAATGGCACGATGTATTTTTAGCTAAATTCTATAATAACCTTCTGCTCAATGAGGGATGTTTCTCTCCTCTAGATCTTCACTGCACTTGTCTTTCTTTGATTGATCATGATTTTATCTTCTTGTTCCAGCAGCCATAATGAGTCTTTTGAAGGTGTTATTATTTATCCAAAAGGCGATCCAGATGCCGTTTCTGTTAGTAAAAGAGACATGGAGCTTTTGCAGCCAGACACATTCGTCAATGATACCATCATTGACTTTTATATCAAGTAAGTTTTTGTAGAGTTATTCACTGGCTTGTTTGGCTCCAGCGGCTTCTGCTTCAATGCCAGTGTTTGACTTCCTAGGGTGTTCTTGAAGAATACGTTTTGTTGGGTCTTTTACATTATGGCTTAAGTTTCAAGGTTGAAAAACCTGATATATGAACATGACCTTGGATCAGAAACTTAGCATTGAGATCCTTTAACACATTGCTTTTCCCTGTCTTAGTCTAATTCAATTGTTTTCTTCTTTTTGGTAATCTCTTCATTTTTTTTGCTGCATAGGCTATACTTTCCTCGCCACCAACTTAATAAGACTTTCACAGATAATTATTATATTCTTGAATTTGACACCTTGAATTCTTTTACTGAGTTATAGTCGCATACTAAGTGGGGCTCCCCTGTAATCTTTTGGATGTTACAATTGTAACCAATGCACCTTGGACTACTGTACCATAAAGTTTGTTATATTGGAGATCTAGGTTCCAATTTCTATATCCTAAACAAGAGTGGTTTGAGTGATCTACTCTATTCCCAGATATTTGCAGAGCAAGATTCCACCAGAGCACCAGCATAAGTTCCACTTTTTCAATAGCTTTTTCTTTCGGAAGCTTTCTGATATGGACAAGCACTCATCTGATCCTCATAAATGCAAGGTGGCATTTCAATGTGTCTATAAATGGACAAGGAAAGTCAACCTTTTTGACAAGGATTACATTTTCATTCCTGTCAATTACAGGTGAGAAAATCGGTTTAAGTTGTTTTGTCATTATCTTATTCACTTCTTCCTAGTGATGAGTAAGTTAATTTTGATGGCAGACTCCATTGGAGTTTGATCGTTATCTGTTCTCCAGGTGAAGTGGTTCATTCCAGAGGTAAAGGGCCTCTATGCTAGATTCTTTTTTGTTTTAGAGTATATATATGTTATCATCATCTAATATCTTTTATTCTTAAAATCTTGCAGATGATGGAAGTGAAGGCTTTGTTACAGATCCATGCATCTTACACATGGACTCTATCAAAGGAAGTCACAAAGACCTTGGGGATCTTGTTCGAAGGTACCCAATTTAAGGCATGAATTGGTAAATGGTAGATTTTACTCTTATTAATTCATCTTTTAAAGAGTGAACAACTCTTCAATTGAGGGACATTAATACTGGAATACAAACACCAATCTTTAACATAATAATTTTTCAAATTTCTTAAGTGTGTTTCTTTCCCTTGTCCCCCATAAATTTATTTTCATTTTTGGTTAAAATTTATTATTTAATGTTGTGGTTGTTTCTTTGTTGACGATGCTAAAATACGTTTAGCTTTCATATGCATGTGATGACAGGTACCTATGTGAGGAATGGAAACAGAGGCATAATGACACTGTGGATGGAGTGTCTTCTAAGTTCTTGCATCTTCGGTTTGTCCCACTTGAGGTACTTTCTCCCGTGCATGTAAACTAATTTAATTTACTTGTGGGTGTCTGATGAAAAAATGAATCAGCCCTATTTTCAAATCTAACTTTACAAGCCAGTACTGGGTGAAGATGGTCAAGGTAGTAGATATTAGTTGTGGGCAAATAGACAGGCCTGGCTAAGTTTCATTCTCATGCCAACCAGACTCATACATGTGCATTTGATTTTATAGTTTCAAACATATTGTTAAAATATGATTATGTATGCCAACTAGACTCATACCTATGCATTGTGGTTTTATAGTTCTTAAGATACTGTTAAATTTTTGTAATATACATGGCATTAGTAAAAGAGACGTTAGCAATGCATGTATTTTATTTAAACAAAGAGACCCATACACAAAAGTAATGAACACCACAATGAGGCAGACTTAGAGTGCAGACAACTTTATTTTTTCTGGTTTTCTCAGGTGTCCTCTCTGCCCTTCCGGCAGAAGACTAAACCCGTTAGAGCATGGTCAGGCCCTAAAAGGTGTGACTCTCTCAGCATAGTTTTCTCCATTTCTCAACTTGAACCTCAAACCTGGGTTAACGATGGAAAAGTCCCTTACCACTCGACCTCAACCAATGTTGGTGTGCCGGCAACTTAATAGAACCCGCAGGAAGATGAGACACTCACCCTTACATCAACAAGAATGACAACTCCCTCATTTCCATGCTTCCTCATCTGATCACTTTTTAAAATTTATTTGTTATCCCCTTGTTAATCCTACCCCAAATAGTTCAAGTCCATTTGAAGAATGAGAGTAAAATCTAAAAAACACTAATACTTAACAAAAACAAGATGCATGAAGGGAATACAACGATCAACCTTTCAATAAAAAGCATGTGGACAATATTCTGTAGAACTCAAATTTTGAGTTTCTAACATTAATTTTCCTTAGAAATAGAACATATGATCAATTCAATGTAGTAAACATCTATTGAAAGGAATTAAAATATTAATGGTGAAAACCAAAAGGCAGGATATATATTATTATAGATGTAAAGCATATAACTGGGGAACATGATGTCATTAAGGACAGTGGAGGGATTTAAGAATCCTATGTTTCTTATGAGAACCCTTCATTTTTCTTTCTACTTATCTGAGATTTTGTTTGTATATAATTATAGACATCAGATATAGATAGATATATCTAGGATTTGATGTTAATTTGATATGTTTTATTCGTATTTAAACCTAAGGATGATGATTTAAATGTTATAGCTGGATTCTGTGATTTATAATCACATTCAAAAGGTTTTCTCTTTACTAAAATTCTGTGTTTCTGTTTATTGATTTATGAAAAGTTTTTTATGTTTTTTTTCCCTTACTTTTTGAAGATAAGATCTGCATTTACTTGACCAATTTTTATTCAGTTGCCTCAGCAGGAAAATTTATCTGATTGTGGTCTTTTCCTGCTCCATTATGTGGAACTCTTTATCAAGGAAGCTTCAATTAATTTCAGCCCTTTAAAGTCGACAGAACTGTCAAACTTTGTAAGTTCTCTTGTTCCTCTACATCCAGCCTTGAGCTTTCATATGTATTACATTACGCCGAGTTCAGTTTGTTACATGTTCTTTGTCTTTTGACCAGCTTACCAGAGGTTGGTTTCATCCCAAGGAGGCCTCTATGAAACGGCCACGCATCCAACAACTAATTTCTGAAGTCCTTAAGGATCAGTCTAATAACCTGAGTGAGAAAGATCCTTCCCCCTCGTTTTCTGATTCAAATTACCGAGAAAGTGGGTTAGAGTTACTCATTGAGAGATCCCATTCACCAGAAATATGGCAGCCTTTTTCTTCTAGTGCTGTTAATGAGTTAGGGATTCAGTTGTCACCTCCAGTGGTATCTCCCCGAAGAGTCCTCCAGATAAGAGAACCAGTGTGCATTTCCAAGGAGTTGTTTGAGCATGGAACAAGGGCAAGTCCATATTCTGATGGAAATTTCCAGGAGGCCGGAAGATCCTCTCGGAAGAGTTTTATCTCACCAGTAGAGGTAAGTTGTGTTCTTTACTACTAATGGGTAATCGTTTCAAATGTTTAATTTAGAACTTCTGTCCATAATTTCTGAGAATTTTGAGGCATTGCTCTGTGTTCTTTTCTTCTGGCAGTAATGGTTAACATATATATATATATATATATTTTTTTTTAAAGTGCTTTTATTAAACATAAGCTAAGCTTAATGGCAAACATGGCTGTCAGAGCAAGAGTAATGATGCTGCCCAGTTATTGCTTTGACGGGTGAGTTTGACAGGGAAAATTTTCATGATTAGTTGTAACTCTTGCACTTTGCATGAAATAGGTAGCTGAAGAGCCTGGTGAGCATGCCTCCTATTCGTTTTCAGATACAGCTGGTCAGCTGCAAATTCGAACCAACCACTCCATGATTTCATACTTCGGTGAAGATACAACATCTTTAGGCAGATGTCAGATTGAGGAAGTATCTGATGACAGGTTGAGTTCTGGAATGTCTGCCAGTAGCTCCTCAAAATCATCAGAGATAGGGACAGACGATCATATGCATCCAGAATTTGACGGATTTGACCGCTCCAATGATGGTGATAGGCAGGAATCTTCCTCCTCAGTTAAAAACCTTCCGGTTTGTGTTGTTGAGGACTCTGAAGAGGAGAACTCCACTGGCAGTGACGATGATGTAGAAGGTAAGGAGTCACCTTCCTGCTTTCTCAATATCGGCTATGGCACTTGGGGATCGATATTGGGTTCGAAACGAAGAAAATGCAAAAGGACCAAAAGCTCACTGGTAATCACTGCTTGAAGATAGATGCATTAAACTAGCTGTCAATATACCGTTGCAGTGTATATCAACTGTATGGGATATTTGGATTAAACTAGCTGTCGATATACTGTTGTAGTGGTGTATATCAACTGTATAGGGTTCTCTCATTTATCCACTCTAATGAAAAACAAAGCTTGAAATTACGCATTGTTCTTACCTGACTGTGTCCTGTAGAATTTGCATCCTACAGAATTTGTAGCAGATTCTTACATCATAACTGGTCGAAATAGCACAACTTTTATATTTTTGTTTTAAAGAATAAAAGAATTAAAACAATATTGAACGACTCTTAGTGTCCACATTTTTTCTCACTTACATAAACATTTTCAAATTGACTTTTGTAAATCTACAGTTTATAAGGCCTCGTTTTTCTCAAAAGTATGATCTATTCTAATTAAAAAGATGCCGTGAAAAAACTATTTTTCAGTTATTATTACAACACTAATTTATAGAGAAGTTAAAAGAGATCTAATCTAATTCGACTAGTCAAACCGGAAAAATTAAGAACTCCAAAAAAAATAAATAAAGTTAATTGACTCTTAAACTTGATTTGGTCAAACTCCATTAAAATTGATCAAATCCCTACAAAATCAAATTTAAACCTACGGTGATTGTTTGTGGGATATTGTGTGATAAACTGTCATTTGATTTAATTATAGTAAAATGAGATTAAAGTCATTAATTTATTGGATTTTTAATCCAAATGATATTAGCTTATTGAAAACAAATCCAAATGATATTATATGAAGCATTTATTATTAAACTATAACATTATAAATTATTAGTATTAAAATTAATTTACAAACAAATATTTTTCATGGAATTTAGAGAAAAAAATATTTTATGTTAGTATTTTATTGTTTAAATAAAATTTATATTTAAAATTAAGATGTCTTTTAATTCCGAAAAGCAACCTCAACTCTAAAAAAAACATATCACTTCCTATTTTTTAAATCCAGTTAATTATTACTTAAAAAATAATATATTTATTTTTAAAATTAAGCAGCGAAAAACAAGTATATATACATTAAACAATTTGAAAGTTTATTTCATTTACATTCTTAAGTGTATAGAATTGTTTAGTTAACTTGTAAACGAATTATGAATGGTTCAATAATTCATGTATCAAATGTTAATTTTTTTAATAATATTTTTCCATTAAATCTTCACAATTTTTACAAATATTATATTCATTTATATTAATGAATGGGTCCTTGACTTTCTTGTATTAGAGTGCTCTTCCATTTGTTTTCTAAGTCAATAAATCCACCACAGCTAATGGTGGCGCTGCGATTCATTTTGCAGTTTTGCTCCTCACCAAGCTACCAGAAGCCGTGAAGCGACGGAGAGAGAGAGAGAGAGATGGGAGACGAGAAGGTGAAAAATGACGCGTTGCAGATAATTGGGATGTTCCAAGTTTTGCCCAGATTGGTGGTCTTCGATCTCGATTACACTCTTTGGCCTTTCTATTGGTATTTTTTTATTTTCATTTCCTTAATAACCTTTACATATGTATATTATTAGAGAATAAAGTAGCTGAATCGTTGAAGAAGAGAACACTTTGATGATGGGAGCATGTGGAGAGATTATCGTAGATAATCCTTTTTTCCTTCTTTTTCAACTTGATTTCATTTTTGGTGAACTTTATAGTTTGTAGCGAGAATTGAACTTTAGATGAAGCAGATATTCTAACCTTGACTCACCAAATGCGGAGTTAAGACCAAAGTAGCTTGGTTGATATCGTACCCAACGCTTAATGGGTGCATTAGACGATGTGGTTAATTTGCTATTTATCAGTTTAGGATCATACAAGTATGTACTCCTTATATAGTTTATGCATGATTTTGTTCAGTTAGCCTAGTTTGTGCTGAGAATGTTATTTGACATGAACAGATTGGTCCAAGATATCCATAATTCTAAAGCCAAAAGCGTGGAAATAAGGAAGCAAATTTGTGCATGATTTTATGATGACCGTTTATAAGTTTTTTTGTTGTTTTTTTGTATTTAGTGAATGTCGCTCAAAGCGTGAAATGCCGTCAATGTATCCCCAAGCTAGAGGGATTCTGTATGCTCTTAAGGACAAGGGGATTGATGTTGCTATTGCTTCTAGATCACCAACTCCAGATATTGCAAAGACATTTCTTGACAAATTGAGTGTCAAGTCAATGTTTATTGCGCAGGTAAGTGACTGTGTACTTGCCATCTTGTTTGGATCTACTTGTAATAGTCAAGCTTATAGACTATCAATGCGTAGTATTTAGGTTTGGAGTAATGATGGGAATTTACCATGTTTTTTTGTTTGGGTGAAGCAATACATTAGTTTCCAGTGTTAATAGGGTAGGGTAACAAGACAGTAGAATGGAACATCACAAGATCTTGAATTTGGTCCTAAGAATTCCCCTTTACATTGAGCTCCCTTGCTTGCATTCAGATGACTTCAAGAAGTTGCTCCTGTTGCTGCATTCATGTTATCATGATCTTTTGTCATCTGTGTGAATTCATCTGATACGAACAAGACCTTGGAGAACTTCTAGGTTGTCCTGTGTCATCAGCTTAGCTATGTAACGCTCTTTCTTGGCAAGTAGTTGTGTTACCCGCCATACAACTCTGGAGCAGTGTTGTATGAATATTCTTTTCAACAACATTCGTGAATGGGTGTTTGAGGCTGCGTTGAACTGGATGCTAAACTTATAACACTAACTTTAGGACATCCTTAATCTAACCATACCATGTTTTAAGAAAAGTGAAAAACCATCATCTATTTATGTGGTTTCCAAGCACGTTTCTTAATTGTTCATCTGTGATCATGATTTGAACTCTTCGGGAACATATTTGATGTGGTGTAGATCGCTTTTACAACGGTGAGTGATGTTTGGTATGGTTGCTCAGGAAATATTTTCCAGCTGGACACATAAGACAGACCATTTCCAGAAGATTCATGCAAGGACTGGTGTACCATTTGACTCAATGCTCTTTTTTGATGACGAAGATAGGAACATAAAAGCGGTAACTATACTGTTCACAGTTTAAAATTTCATGTGTTGTTATCCTGTTGTTTGCTTGAGAACTAGCATCCCAGCATTGGGTGTAAACCATTTTTGTCAGACATAGGCCTCGGGTTTTCTCTATTTAAATAAAATAAATTGTCTGGAATTGCAGGTTTCAAAGATGGGAGTGACAAGCATTCTAGTTGGCGATGGGACTAATCTTGGAGCATTGAGAGAAGGGCTCACAAGATTTTCTCAAAACAAGGATGCGGCTGAGAAGAACAAGCAGAGGTGGCTCAAGTTTTCACAGAAGTCAGATTCATCAAAGCGAGAGCAAGATTGACTGTTGTATGTATGTACGAGTATGCATGAAATGATTGAAATGGATGGTTGCACCCATGATTAAGGCATTGAAACCTTTTCTTCAGTCGAGGGTTATATCTGATAATCACAGTTATTCTATCATGTGACAATCTGTTGATTCTAGTATATGGGTTTGATTCCAGTATAAAGATGGAGAAGAGCATTTTGATTGTAATTACTAATTTATGTGCAGAATGTCCATTTTACTTTTAGCAACTTGTTATCATAGTTCTTACAAGTCGGTGATGATTTTGTGGTTACAATGCAGTCCAGCAGAGGCTTGCAAGTGCTAACTCTACTCAGATTGGAACCCAACATGACAATTGGCAACTTCTCAATTTTTGTTACATGAATGAAAAAGACAAGCCTACTAGCTGACCCATGGCTTCCCTTTTTCTCTCCTATTTTCACTTTGATCACATATGTTGCAATGGCGACAATTTTAAAAGCTCAAGTTAATATCGGTTACTGTAGTTAAATGCTAAAAAACTTATCCATCCTTAACTTAAATTCCAAATATGGAGAGTGGATAAAACCAGGCTCAAGTTTTCAAACAGATCGTGTAACTTTGCAAACTGTACAAAATGTTAACTGTAGAAGTTTACATAAAAATAAGCTCTCAATGGGTAACCAGTTCACAAAACACAACAATGCGTAAATAGGACGTCGGAAATAACTCAACAGTATAAAGATGACATTTGCACAATTTACAGGCAAACAAACTGCATCAAACCCTTTCTGGCACGAGCAATTGTTCAAGTTCCTCCCTCCGTCGCTCCAACTCCTGTCAATGTCAACCCAAGTTTCTTAATAAGAAATACACGATCAACACCAAAACAAAACCTATGAGAAAGGAAGAAGCATTTGTAGATTAATCCATTATCATGCTGCTGACAACGATACAAGAAAATTCACAAATTCTATGCATATTTTGCTCATCTGAACATTGCTTAATTGCTTCCAGCACTCTGCTTTGATTAGCTCAAGAGTTCTCAATCTAAACATTTTTGCTAATGATTCTTTTTGACTCATATTTCTTGGCAAGGCCTACTTCTCAAATAGTGGGAGTGGTAACCATCCAATGAGACAGTTCCATACCATGACTCGACCTCGCGTATTGAATTCACAACTAAACACTAAATACATGCACTAGACGAAATTGGCTGATACAAGCTTGAGTGTGCTGTCAAAGAAAAATCTTGGAAATGCAAAGCAAAATAATAATATGTAATCTCAGTATCTCCCATGATTTTTGGAGCTAACAGTAACATCAGATTACCTCCAGATCCTTGAGTGCCTGCTCCCTTGAAACTTCTCGCTGCTGGCGAGCACGTTTAAGAAGGCCAATGCACAGGACACCCTAACAATTGACCAAGTTTCAGGGCAGTGAAACAAAAAGTACAGATCGACATTTTAGCTTAGAGTTGGTGTTCTTAAAAATGAGTTGTGATGTTAGCGAATGGGTTACATGTGTGGTACTTAGAAGCAAAAAAGAGATCCATAGATCATTTGAGAACAATTTCTTGAACTTAAGGTTACTAAGATAATTCTAAGCATGAATCAAACTGAATCACCTAGGAACTAACTACAGGTTCAAGCAACAGAGAAGACACATTCTATACATGTCTGGCTAACAAACATTACGGAGGAAATGGGGCTCCCCCAGCCTAATCTTAAGGAAGTTACTGCTTTTTTAATCCTCTTACCGAGACAACATAGACCACTCCACAAGCAAGTAGCATGTAGCTTGCTATATTTTGCACAAGAAAAAGCTCCCGGTTCGAAGAATAGTCGGGGA
The DNA here is from genome assembly GCA_002752925.1 of Viola pubescens var. scabriuscula. Lineage (NCBI taxonomy): Eukaryota > Viridiplantae > Streptophyta > Magnoliopsida > Malpighiales > Violaceae > Viola > Viola pubescens. Next base: position 3,147 of record NBIL01084830.1, on the reverse strand, counting down.
AAGCTCTCGTCATCACCGCTACACTGGAGAGAGCAACCTCGTTATCTGCCTACATACATGTGTGGAGCTGTGCAAAAAAGCAAGAAAAAGTTCTATAGATAACCTACAAGATCTGGAGCATACCCCTCCCAGCCCAATATTCCAGAACCTGCGATAAGCATAATAAAACTTCAATGCTCCATGATAATAAAAATAACAAGTAAAATCTGAGCTGTTATATACTTAAAGAAGTATAGCTTCTTTGCAACTGAGACCAGCTCTCCCTATAACAGTCCGTGGCAAGCCATTTAGTATCCTTATTCCTACCTTAGCCAGGGAACCAAACCATGGTAAAGAAAGGCAAGAAGCATATCGACATGCCACACAAGCCATCAAAAGGATATTGAAGACCCATGAAAGTTAAGCTAGTATCTTTCAGAAAGCTCACACTAACCTGTCAGGTTGGGATCCAATTCCAAAAACACCTCGACTCATTTTTTTTTTTTTTTACTCTCTTGGTTTCATCTCTCTTCATTCGTATTTGCTGTATTTGCAAGTCCTCGCATACTCACCACCCATGAAGAACATCGTAAACGGAAATGAATGTAATCAACCAGATCAAAGTAACTCCATTTTTACAAAACAACCAGAGTTTATACACCAACTCACTCATCACTACGTGAAACCAAGGTCTAAAGATTGTCACATTCTCACATTATCATCCAGCGCGCGCATACTACTACAATTTCTCTCGGTTTATTTCCTCTTTTTTTAACAGAAAAAATGAAATTACCCACACAAAAAAAATTGAAAACTAAATTGAAAGAAGAGAATGCAATGTAAGAAATGAGACGACGAACAAACCTTCCAGAATTTAATGATAAATCCCCATTCCGTCTCGGCGACAACTACTATAGATGCAATTACGACAGCATAGCACCGGAAAATTCCATCAAAAACATCAGATCCGTTTCTGAAAGATCGGACGGCGGAGAGTACATTGACGGCAATGCAAAGAATGGCGGTTAAGGCGGTTACGAAGCTGAAGCATCTACAAACCACCAGCAACGGGTCTGCTGCTGCTCGAGCTCTTATTCCAGGGACGCTCGCGATTTCAGGTTCTGTTTCGCCGTCTGTCGCCATGAGAAAAAAACTGTTAAATTGGAAAAGGAAAACGTTTTTGCGCTTTTGCGGTTGTGGTGTGTCGTTGGAGAAAGCGGGATTCCTTGCTTTCAGTTCCACGTTCACGATTCTCAAAAAAGAAAAGAGTAAAAAAAGAGAGAAAAGAAAAGGTTCCACGTTCACCTGCTGGTCAAGGGGTCAATGGGGGAGAAGTGGTTCAGGTTCAAGAAAAAATAATGGGATGTCATGTGACAGTGACTCACACGTGGCCCTTCTGGATTGTCAAGAGTGGACGCGTGTCATCGATTGTGATTGGTAAGTGCGTGAAAAAGTAACAGCCCCAGTGGATGAAATGAAAGGTAGACCGTAGAACCGCAGAAGTAAAACATGGAGTCACAGCAGGCATCATTTATTGGTAGCCGGAAACCCAGAGATTTTAAAATATAATTTAAAAAACTACTGTGTTCAGCTTATAAAAAAAGAAAAATACTCATCTCATTATTATACTAGTCCATTTAGAATAAGCTTAACCCACATCTGGGTCATATGTTTATCTTAGTTCGAAATCCATTTTCTTCTCCATCGTCGGACAACTATCATCATCAGCAATGGTTGTAAGGATTGGACTGGTCGGTTCGATTGGAAAAATTATGACTCGATTATGGGTCCAGTTATTATACCCTCGTAAATTTTCACTTTTAATTTTGGTCAAAAAATTATAAACCGGTGCAATTCGATCGTGAATTGATTGACCCGGAGACGATTTTGACGGGTGGGACGAGGTTGGGTTGGGTGACGTGGCATGCTAAGATTTCGTCAAAAGCGCAGGCAATGGGTTTCGAACCCATTTTCCTTTGGCATGGATGACATAAATTGTTATGGTCCTGTTGCTACCCGATTTTTGACATTTTGTCATAACATTCCCGCATTATCTCGTTTATCCTGTTGTCAACTTTTAATATCAATCATATTTCTTTTATTAATATTTTCCTTCATTTTCTACCCGTTATTGCGATACTTCGGCTTATTTATTTTATTTGTTTGGTGGGTAGAAGAAAAGGATGAAATATGGGTTGGGATGGTGGTTTAGTTTGGTTTTAAGTGGGCCACTTTTGGCCCAAGGGAAGAAAAGAAGATGGCCGGCCAATTTTGGCCCAAGGGAAGAAGAGAAGATGGCCAATCTCGGCCAATTTTTTTATTATTTCATATGGTTAACCGGTTTGTTTGCATTTTTTTTTCTCCCTTCTCCAATCAGGTTTCGAACGAACTTTTTTTAAATCATAGCTTAATATTTCTATTTAGAGAGTTGTGTTTACATTTTCGTTCGCATCATTTCGTTCATCATTATATTACATATTTTTAACTCTTCGTTCGGTTTTATTATCAATTTAGCAAGATTTCTCATGCCATGGGCTCGAACCACAATTTTTTTTTTCAATTTTGGCCTCCAATATTTAATGCATGGGATTGCCTCCATGCCGCCGGATCATTTTGATCACCAACCCTTCATCTCCGACCAACCACCCTCTCAATGCCTCAACTGGCTATCCCCTAGCCCTCATCACCCTTTCATTGCCACGTCACTACCACTGTAGTACCACCACTGTTACACAACTTCATTGTCGATTCTTGCCTATAAATACACAGCCAGTCCCGACTGAAAAGGGGGCTGGATTTTTTTGACGTTTTCTCTCATTCCCAACTCTCAATCTTTGCAATTGTCAAAACAAGGTTTAAATCCATGCCATTTTTCATTCAAATTTAATTAATTGTTATCTTCTTTAAATTAATTAATCACTATTTTTCTTCAAATCAATTTACTGCCTCTCTTCAATCAATCAATTTACTGCTTCTGTTCTTTAAATTAATTTGCTATTTATGTTCCTATCAATCGCCGGTTGCTGTGATTTTTATTGCTCGATGTTTGGCTTATTTTAATTGCTCAATTTTGTTGATTTTTTTCGATTTTAATTTGCCAAATTACTTGCTGTTTTGAGTCGAAATCACTTGCTATTTGCTGGGTTTGTTTTGTTGCTTCGTTGCGTC
>NBIL01084769.1:0-18017 GCA_002752925.1 Viola pubescens var. scabriuscula | reverse complement strand
CTAACCCTTTGAGCATGATTAAATATACATGACACTTTATTTTTTCTGTAAAAAAAATTTCAATTGTTCTTTTTTTTTAAAGGTTATAGCATGACTTTAGTAGTAATTTATATTTCCCCCCATATTTTTAATTATTTTTACTATTTTATCAATGTTCCTCTCTCTTTTTTTAATTGCTAATTTTATTTATTCTATTGATTTTAAATTGACTATTTACATTCTAACTTATCATATTCTATATTTTAATGTTATAAATCTTTTAATTCTAGTCATTTATGTTTAATAATCACATTTATATTGCCTTTGAAGTTTGACATTTATATGTGAGCTTATGTGCCAAAAAATAAAATAATCAATGACATGACATGATCGTATTGGTCAAGGTGGCAGCTGATGTGGCATCGCCAAAAATTATTTTTATATCATGACTTTAGCAATATATTTCTTCTCCCATATTTTTTTATTTCCTCGATTGTTATTTTTATTTGCATTTTAACATATGTTCTCCTTTTTTTCTATTTTTTAATTGCTAATTTACTTTGTTCTATATATTTTTAATTGACTATTTACATTCTAACTTATCATATTCTATATTTTAATGTTATAAATATTTAAATTCTAGCCATTTATGTTTAATAATCACATTTATATTGTCTTTGAAGTTTGACATTTATATGTGAGCTTATGTGGTAAAAAAATAAAATAATAAATGGTATTTCTTAGTTAATTTGTTGATTTTAACTAGTTAAATTTAGAAGATTAAATTTTATTTTATTCCCTATTTTATAGTTTTTGGGGGTTCCGACTTCGGCGTTTTATGAGATTTTTTTTAAAATTGTTTTATGCTTTCAAATGATAAAATTGAGTTAATGTTTATTTTAACTTTTTTTCAGAGATTTTTTTTTTTAAAATTTGAAATAGTATCTCTTATTTTGGAATTTAAAGTGTCTAAATTCTCTATATAAATACTTTTATTCATAAAAAGTTTTAGAAACATTAAAAGAATAAATAATTTTATTATAGAATCAATCTTATTAATTTTAGAAAACTAAGTTACCTTTATTTTACAAATAATTTACTTCGGGAAATGATTTCATCAGTATCTGATGGATCCAAAGAGTCACGGTGGGGAGAAATAAAATAAGTATCCATAAAATAAATAAACAAAAAAATTAACCAAATTAAAATTGAAACTAAGAGCCATTTCTAATCAGCTGAAGCGAGCAGAGGAAGAGCCAGAAACTTTTTTCTTGGGTGAGTTAACATCAATATACAAAAATATTATAATATATATAATAATTTTTAACTAATTAACGAAATACTTAATAATTAATTATAAATGTATACTAATATTTTTTTATATCAAAATGAAAAAAATAACAAGGTGATGGGTGTCGAATCTGTCAAAAATAAATACAACTTATCAGTACCTACAAAAGATTACAAATAGTGGTAAGAAGTTCGATCCACAGAGAATGGATAGACTTAATACAAGATAAAAGACCAGATTTAAACACTTAGGTGAATTAGGGGGGGCTTTGTTTTAAAACTAAGAATTGAAAAAACAAATAAAAAGAAACATACCAAGATTATTATTCTTGGCCAAGAAATAGGTTAAGAACGAACAAACAGAAAAAAGAAGGGTTCCTAGTAAAGGCAAAAGTAAAGTTACAATTGATTCACAAATATTCCTTTCCATTTTACATAATTGCTATAGAATCAATGTACGCTTATGACTCCTACTTCTTTCATGTTTCAACACCACCTCAGGTACGCTTAAAGAATGATGCCTAACCAACTAGCAACTTGCTGGTTAAAGGGTTTACTAAATTGGTTGATGATCGATTAGGGGAAAACAATTCTAAACCTAGTATCCTCGGGCATCAGTCGGGACTTCAATCTAAATATTATTCTCTACTAGCGATTATCCACGCTAGGTGTCTACTTCGATCCTCTTGGTCAATAATCCATGGCCAAAAGGAATGACAATTTCATATTAAAATCTTGGTTGATCGGACACATAAACTAAATATGAAAGTTCAAGTATTTTAGAGAATAAATATATGCAAACATAGAAATTAAGAATAGCGATTTAGATCTCACGAATAACTTAGAATCATAACCTAGTTGTCTTTACCAAGAATAAGAAAGATTAGTTAAAGAGAGAAAAGAAAAATAGAGAAAATAGTAAAACAGTTTAAATATAAAATGATAGGAGAAACAAGTTCAAAACGAGAGAAAAGAGAAATAGAGAGGCTGTTGGACGTTTTTTTCCCTCTCTAAAACCCTAGGGAGGCTATATGTATAGCTTCCTCTCCCAATAATATCTCTAAAAAGAAATAAATAAATAAATCATAATTAAACTCTAATTGTATTTAATCCATCTTCCTCTTCGATTAGAAGTCTACAAAACTGAGATAAAGAAAGTAGGACGTCACTCCAACACTTCTTTGGATAAGATCGACAATCGTTATCGTTGTAGGAGTCTTCTGCAAGTATTGCCCGGAATCTTCTGCCAGCCAAGAAAGATCGTTCTTGGCCAAGAATCGTGTTTGCTCCATTCTGCCCAGATTTTGCTCTTTTCTGCCCCTTTTTTACTTTTTCTGTTCCAGAGCTATTTTCTGCAAATGTAGAGAAATTTTTCTTTAATCAGTAGAATCACCATCTAAATTACATGAAAATAGATAGTAAAAATAACTACAATTTAAGCTCAATCACAAGGCAACCACACCAACACAGTTCTTGAGAATGAAATATCGGTACGATCACCTTAGAGCTTTAAAATATAAATTCAAATATAAATTTGATCTAAACATTGAAATTTTGGCTTTCCTAAAAGCTTTAAAATATAAATTCAAATATAAATTTGATCTAAACATTGAAATTTTGGCTTTCCTAAAATTCTAAATGTATCAAATAAGTATATATACTAAAAGTATAACTTGTAAAGATATAATATAACCCAATATTTTCTTACTATTTTTGTAGATTTAAATTTTAAATCTCTTAACTTTCATTACTAATTAATTAATTATTAATAAATACAAATAAATATTAAAACAATTAATAAGTATATATATATTAAAACATTTGGGCTAGAGTTTGGGCGGGCTTGGGCCCACCCTTGGTTCTGCCACTGTAAGCGAGACTCGAATTCGAAACCCTATCGGTACTTGCGAGTTAGCACCCAACAACATGAGTTGCACGTGCCGGCCAGCTTAGGAGATATGAACAACATCACAATCAAAATATTGCCAGAAAAGCAAAAGTTGTGGTTGTGGTTTTGAGCTTTGACCAAAGTATTGCATTTTATCCGGTCCATCAGAACTGTTGAAGAGAAACTTTTAGATGCTGGGAAGAGAAGCACAAAGACAGGAAGAGATGTTAAAGCATCAGAACTTGATTATAATGTTATTAGGATGGTTATTACAGCTAAGCCGTTAAAGTTTTACTCTATCAGATCACAGAAAAATGTGCGCACTGTACGGTGCAAGAATGCAACGTAAAATTCGCAGCAACACAGACATTGTAAGGATCAGAATACAATCTTTTGAGATGAGGAAGATGAAAATACATCAGCAGCAGAAGCTTTGGGAAAGAAACAAGCCCCTCAGCATGTCAACTTCTCTGAAACAAGCAACTCCTGAACTGCAGCCAAGTGAGGGAGCACAGTTGCACCCGATTTTCTCCACTCTTCAGCATCAGGAGTCTTAAACCTATCCAACAATAAGGCATGCATCCCCACACTTTTGGCTGGCAGGTAGTCTTTCCGCATGCTATCCCCGATGTGTAGAACTTGGTCGGGTGGAATATTACTGGCCTTCTTAAGAGCAATCTCGTAAATTCGTGGGTCAGGTTTCTCTACACCCTCAAGACCGGAGAATACACCAAAGTCCCACTCTGAACCCTGATTTTCCAAAATCACGTACAATATTATTAGTTTTCGTTGCACACAGCATAGACTTACTTAGCAGCAATCACATGCTTTAATGCTTCAAAAGACGAACAAACCGAGTTGCACAGGCACACTTAAATCTGTACATGAGTGATTTTTGGACCAATTAAGTGAACAACTAGGCTCAGTGTAGGACAATTTTTTTTTTTTAAATAAATAAACAATTGACTGTAAGTATATGTTATTATCATTTCTGTGACGGTTCTTGAGAAAACAAAGACTTGCTTTGTTGGAGAACATGGCATGCTTTACCTGGTTCAAACCCAAGGCTGGAAGGATTACTTCCTTGTAACGATATTCTGCATTGCTCACAATCCCAACAAGAAAACCCCTTTCGCGTGCCCATCTCAGGAAAGGCTGGGAGTCTGGGAAGACAGTATAAGGTGCAGAAGAACCAAAAGCCGAATATATGCGTTTAAAGATCTTCTCGAATGTCTCCTCATCATAATCATATCCCGCCTGTCCAGAAAAAAGCATTAGCCTTAAAATGGTATGTACACTAATTTTCTTATCCATGAATTCATCATTCCACACGCAGCCAACAAGAGAGAATCTCTTCTATTATAAAGGTACATGCATGCTGACACAAGCACAACATAAGATTGATGGCCAGAGGCCCTCAATTGAGGAGACTATCATGTACAATTGGACAAGGGATACTTCCTAAATGATCCAAGAATATTGAAAGAGGAAATCCCTGTCATCTTTACCATTAGTATGTATCCTCATTGGACATTTCGATGGACACAAAAAGCTCTCGTTGGGCAAATGCAGTTAGCCCTATTGCATACATTCTGTTAAATGTCTCAGACCCACTGTTGCAGACTATTTACAGTAAGGGGCCACTCTCATTATGCTAACAAATCCAGTGTGAACAGTAAATGTTTGATTCATGCCAAAGAACTAATAGAACTAGGTGTCCTCAAGGTAAGAAAGCAGAAATTAGCCATTGCAGAAATATAGAAATGCAGGCTCTGAAAGACATTCGGTTAGATTACGTACCTCGATAAAGGAATTTCTCACACATGTTTTCCACCAGACAACGTTAGGCATCCTTGCCGCAAAGCCAAAACATGGATACTTTTTGGCCATATCTGTGTATGCAAGTTTGAAACCTTCATGCATCCGTTTGTAGTCAGGACATGGTAGTCCATTTGCTTTCGCCGCCATGCAATAGTAGTCACCAAGCTCACCTTTGTAAGCCATGAGTGTACCAGTGACATCCACAGTTATGCAGCGTAACTTTGACAACAGAGACATGGTGACAGTTATGCAGACGGTTTCACAAATTAAAAAACTAGGGAAATTTCAATTATCTGCTCAACATAAACAGTGCCGTAAATGTAATAAATGATGTTATCAATCAAGCTGTTCCTTCAAGACATCAGACAAGTTCTTGATCTGCATAATTGAGAAGAGTGAGTTGGGGTATTCTAGTATAATGCTGTGTCTTTTGCAGAAGAAGTATCAAGTGAAAAGCAGATTCAAACAGTGAAAAAGGCTAAAAAAAATATCCAGTTAGTTGCAACAAATAAAAGACAAGTGAAACAACAGGATGTAGCCAATCCGCTTACAACAAGGTGAACAAAATCTAGACCGTAAGAGAGGTTTATGGTGTTTAGGTGATGACCAAAATCAACTCATCATCTTATGTTATCTCCTTCTAATGAATCTGAGAGTGGAGAGCCTACTGTTTCTCTAACTCATAGATTCTAGGAGTCTCTAAAGAAGCCATTTCTATAAGAAACTTCAAGTTTCCTTCTCACATTTTCTTACTTGATAATAGTCAAATTCATCTTTTACTCCTAAGTATGCCTACAAACCCATACTAATCTTCCAAAGAGCAAGAAACGATTCTTTTGAAATGTCACGTTTTGTTAGACCGTGAAGTCATATCAATCAATTCTAGATAAACAGCGTTGCATCCAATCCTGCAATTCCACTAAGAAGTTGTCATGCAAAATTACTTCAAGGAAAATGCATTTCTAACATGCATTTCATAACCCTCAGCACCTTTGTGTCCTCATAACAATTCAAGAATATCATCTCACTGACAAAAAGATCATACGCATATATTTAAAGTTACATAATAATGGTCTTGATGCACAAATTTCATACAGGTGAAAAATTGCAGATGAAATATGAATGTAAAACATTTCACAATTCTCATCACCAGATTGAAAATTGGCCAATAGCCAATAGCCAATTGGTCAGTAACACTATCAAGGTGGATCAAGTATCATTACCCCATAAAAATGGTGAAACCAAAGTTTTCCCCTTTGTACAATGAGATGGATGTAAGCTCCAAGTTTATCACTCAGATTTTTGCCTCAACAGTTAGAATAGAACCCAGTATTAAGCACCATACACAACACCAAAAGAGAACTACCCATTTCGAGAAAAATCCAGATCAATCCACTCGATATATCACAAGAACAGAGTTTGAATTCAGGCAAGTAAAAGGTTGGAACTTTCTCATAGCAAAAGCATAAACAAGATGTAAAGTTGAAGTAAACCAAAGCAAATGAAGAGAAACAGCAATCCAAGTGAAAATGAAGGCGAATAGAAGAGAACCCATTAAGCAAAGAAGGAGAGTAAACATACCCAGAAGCTGAAATGAGGAGGACTCTGAGTTGCTTCATCGCAATAGTCACCATTTTTGTTGTATTTATGATGGTCTTGTTTAGAGTTTCAAGGTGTACTTTTTTTCTTTTTTTTTCTTTTCAATCTTCAACTGCACTATACACTGCTCAGATACACAATGAAATATAGGAATAAGACCCATCCATCCAAATTCAATCTCTGGTTTTATAGGACAGAGGAGCATTATTAGTTTAGCTCCCCTTGGCCTTGCCGCATACGAGAGAGGAACTGGAACCAAGTGACGTCTTGTCCAAGGACAATTGGAGTTTGTATTATTTTCCTTTTCCAGGAGCGCACAAAAAAAATTGTGCTTTGTCACTTTTTTTTTTAACGCTTAACGACATTACTAATTTTATTTATTTATTGTATAAATTAAAGGTAAAAAATCCCATTCTCTTACCCATTATGATCGAATTTATAAATTATTTCGTAAAAATAATATACATTTATCGACTCTATTAGAAATTGGTGTACACTTTATATTAAGTTCTCAATTTTACAAGTTTTAATGGTAAAATTTATCTTTTTTTATCGTGTTAGTAATAATTTGAAATTCTCTTACATAAGAAAATAAATAAATAGAAAACAAAAGAAACAGTGATTTTTAAAAGTAATAATTGAAGAATTAAAATAAAAACTGAATTACAATTTTTTTGTTATTTACGCATTGACATTAAGCAATGACACTTTATTTCTTATGTCATATCCGTGTTGGACTTTGCTCTCGACAGACACTCACGCAATATATATTTATCCTATTTTTTTGTCATAATTTTAAGTAATTATTGGTGCCAAATAAATATTTAACATAAATTATAATTACTAAAAGTATTTCTAAAACTAAAGTTAACTTGAAATTGATGTTTTAATTGTATTATACTTGAAAGATAATAATTGAAACTCATTTTTTTCTTATTGTTATAAATGGTACTCCCTCTGTTTCCAATTAATTGATACTTTCCTACGGATTTTTACTGTTCATAATAGTTGTCATTTTATCTTTTCCGAAGCAATATTTTGTGCAAATAACAAATTTTTTTTATTATGAATCAACCCAATTTGATGGTGGTGTGGTAATTTGAGTGGAAATTATGAGTAAAAATGAAACAATATGGAATAAAATAAGATCAAAGATTATTGTCCAACGAATTTTTACTATTTCAAAACGTCGTTTAATTGGAAACGGGGGAGTATTTCATATATATAGTATTTAATTGCATTATACTTGAGAGATAATAATTGAAACTCATTTTTTTCATAAATGGTATTTCATTATATATATATATATTCATTATATATATATATATATATTTTTTTTTTATCGTGTTTTACAAATTTTTTTTTTCTGCATCGCACTATTAATAAATATTTGTGCCGTATCTAGTATCGTGTGTGTCTCGCATTATATATTCTCTTTTTAGGTACAGGCAAGTACATATTCTTGGTAATGAATGAATGAAGTCCTCAAAAGAAGTAAAACTACTTGCCAAACCGCCAGTGGTATTTGCGTTTCTGGTATTTTGTAAGGACTCGAGCTCATTGTTTGTTTCCTTCTGTTTTGTATTTCTTGGGCTACAAAACTATGAGCTCAAAAGTTTAATGCCCATGTTTTTTTATTTCCTCTTTTTTTTCTTAATAGAGTAAGTCATGACAGAGTTTGATTTTTGTTTATGGAATAAAGTTTATTTCCATCATGTTTTTTTAGCTGATTATAAGAATTTAATCCCTAGTGACTTGATAGTAGTATCCATCTTGTTTAATTAATAACTTTAACTGTAATAAGATGATAAGACGTTCTAATTTTTCAATACTCCTTCAATAACGTTGGAATAAGATTTATTTTTTCCATTTTTGCTCCATTATTCAAATTTAAGTAAGAGTCTATAATCATGCACCTCCATTTCTCCAGACTTTATTTAAATTAAGCATAGGCATAGGCATAGAGATTGGCCTAATTTTCATTTTAATTCTACCAATGTATTTAATGCAATATACATTCATACATCTCTAACAACAATTTTACCTTGCGTGATATACTTCTTCTAAAGCAATAAAAGTTAGGTTTCAAGTTCAAGAACATTCACTTGCAATCACTCAATATCAAGAAAAGAAGAAGACATTGCTATAATCCTCCTATAAGCAGCATTGCTCGATAGACTCAGATTAATGCCATAATGCCATTCAGCTCTCCTTGTATCATTAGAGTAAACTCCCAGTAAATATAAAGGGTCCAAAGAAAAATACATGTAACCAATTATAATAATAAGCAATGAAACTAATCCATAGGGCTATGACCCAAATATACCCCATAATTCATTGCAAGGCATGCATTCCAAGCCACAGACGATACGGTTCTCACTTTCGAATGAGAAAAACAAGCGAGGAATTATCGCGCTTCAGCTGAAAACAAAGAGAGCAATTCCAATATACTCAAGGTGAAAAGCAAATGAACTTGAGAATAATAGTATCAATTCAAGAAAATACCGAAAACAGAATTCCACAGAAACGTCTGCATAGATCCGAATACCATTACGCTTCTTCCATGGCCAGACACAGGCATCCATATAGGAAAAAGAGGAGTCGTATGAAAACATTACAGTCAAGCAATTTAACAAATTGCACAGACGCATTTAATTAAAGATAAGAGTAACCTAAGAAGCCTCAGGGGAAGGTTGGGTGAGTCCTGCATCCACCAACAACTTGCTCAAGGACTCTGGCGCGCATACTTGGTACTTCACCTTCCCAGAGGGTACGACAAAGACCTCAGCCAACTCGAGCTTGTCTGAAGTAAGACTTGTACTGTCCATTGTCTTGCTGAGCACCTTTAGCGCCAGCTGAACTGCCTCCTCTCTCGTGATATCATCTTTATAGTCCTGCTTCAGCATTGACTGAGCCGCCTGGTTGTTGGCTCCAATTGCAGCAGCCTTCCAGCCACCATAGTTTCCACTTGGATCACTCATGTAAAGCTGGAACCCGAAATTCTTGTCCCACCCTGCAAAGAGAAACGAAACACCAAATGGTCGAAGGCCACCAAACTGTGTGTACCCTTGCTTGGTATCACAGAGGGATTGCACAAGCTGCTCAACAGGCATCGGCTCTTGGTACGACAAAGTATAGCGCTGAGCTTGGACTCTAGCTGAGTTGATTAGGATGTTGGCATCAGACATTATGCCAGCCACAGCACAGGCAAGATGGTCATCAATCTTATACATCTTCTCAGTTGATGTTGAAGTCTGGAGAAGCTTAGAAGTGACCTTCTTCTCCCCAACCAAGACAACTCCATCTTTCGACAAAATTCCAATAGCAGTTCCTGCATTACCAATGGCCTCCATGGCATACTCTACTTGGTAGAGACGGCCTTCTGGGGAGAATATTGTCGTGCGGCTATCATATCTTCGAGACATTTTATATCACACTACCACAGCAGTAAAATAAACCAAAATTAATCACTGCAATAACTCAAGCATAAAACCATAAATTCACTACTGCAATTAAGGAACTAGGTCTAGGATTCACTACTGCAACTAAGAAACTAAAACCCTAAAAGAAAAAACAAAACTTGGAGATCAAACGGTTTCTGAACACGCAAGAGAGGAGGATCATATGCTATGGAAAACGCATCAAAGGAATAATCTTTAGCAGGAAACATAATGATTGCGAAGATGGGTTTTCTTATGGGTGAAATTAGAATCTAGGGTTTATGCGAGAAATCAAACAGATCCAGATAAAGGATTCGTACCTGGAGGAAGAAGAAGAAGAGAGCGACGGATTAAGTACGGCGAGATACGGCTGTCGGCTTCAAGAATGAGAGTGAAGGAACTAAAGCGATGAGGGGAAGAAGAGGATGGTCTTATTATGCGACTTGGATTGGTAATCAAGACGGACTATCTTGCTACACAGGCCAGCCTCCTGAAACTTTTACAGGACAAAATATTATTAATAATAACAAAATTATGTTGTTGTTGGTGTTAAACTGGGCCTCTCAGGCCCAACGATTTATTTGATTTTGGCATTTTCTTGTGTAAAATATAATCTCCAAAACCAATAAGGGACAGGTATTTTGGTGATTCTTTTTTTACATTTTGATGTTTTTATATAAAAAGATATTTTAAATTTAATAATAACTTTTGGATTTTTTTCTTCTTTCTAAAATGATAAAAATGGTTAATAATATTGCATCCAACAAGAGAAAAAAAAGAATGTAGTAGAGTAGTAGATAAGAACAGTCGATTTGAAACCTTACCTTCTCTATTCTGAAGAAAAAATCGGTGAGCTACAACCTTGCTTCTTACTTACACGGGAAATATATTCTAAATTCTACTAATAAAGATGATCCAAATAAAAGGTTAGCGCCAGTGTTAGGCCAGTTTTTGGAGGCATGTACCAAATTTCTTAATATGCCCCTCTGGTTTGGGTTACAGGCACGCACTACTGAACCCGGCGATAACAGATTTTGCGGCCGATGTGGTAGAACATCTATCTACATAATGCTGACAATAATCCGCATTGGATTATGAATCTTTCGTCGGCGAGAAATAATGCACAATACTAGAACCTCGCTTGGCAGTATCTGACCGCTTCTGAGGCCGAAGCCAGGCCCTAATTTCCTTTTGCATTTCTACAGGTAGTTCATCAATCACCGATAGATCAATCTCATCGATCCTATAATTCCATACTTCCCTTCCTGCACTTTGATCAGAACCATGCCCACCATCATTTGCCCTAGACTCTTCAAGAGGACTCGCTCCAGGGAACTCGATGCTGCGGTTCAATTCTTTGTAGCCATCTCTTTTGGTTTCAGAGCCTACAAATCAGCTCTACATGAGGAGAAGAATTAATGGGAAGTGAGATCCCAAGATTATCCTACAATGAAGGAGATTTAGTACCTTGAACCGTTTCAAGGTTCCCTTGCATTGAAGAGCAACAGGGATTGCAGCTCTTTAAGAATTTCAAGATTGTTCCCTGCCCCAACAAAGTAGAAAGCAACATCAGGCGAAAAGGAAAATTCCACCAGCAAATGCTGATAAAAAGATGAATCAATCCTACTCCCATCATTATACATCATCTAAAACCGGCTTTTGAAAGCGCACAGCTTTATTAAGTCGTTAAGTTACCATAAGCTTAAGTATAGTATACTAAACCTTTGGTCCAAATCTAAAGTAATATTAATGAAAGTGTTTTATTTCGTGTTTACAATTCCAAAACCTTGCCATTGCGCCATTGCACAAGCCAATGACAAGCCTATACAGCAGTTGAATATTAATAGCACTAGCAAATCAAAGTCAGAAAAAAACTGGTTTTCGATATGCAATCAGATGAACTCTTGTCCAATTAATAAAGGGAAAGTAGTACTTTTTTTTCTTGAAAATATAGAAAGTTTTATTGACATGCAGTACCCGAGCATTAAACAGTCATGAGTCATTCGCGTACCTTCTCTTTTAGAGGATTTCCTTTCCGTTTCTGGTGCCCTGAGATAGGCAGAACAGGCTTGGTCCTACAGTTATCCAAAGAGGATTCTCCTCGTGTATTACTTTGTTTCAGTCCCGAGCAGCTTTCAGCCCCTGAAAAAAACAACTAAATTGATTACTTTATGAAAACAACAAAATTCAAATGATCACGGTGAGCAATGACCAATGCAACAGTCAACAAGAAAATACCTGACGGCAACACCAACGTCTCTTCTCTGGCAAAACCATCTTGTGCATCCAAATTTCTTGAAGGGCAAGACGAATCCTGAATGTGATAACACTTCAGTATCACCAACTTGAACACTACCCATATGATGGAGAAAAGTACGGCAAAAATGAGCTCAAAGCCTGCCATCTCCAAATAAGGTAAACCCAAGTGGCTTGGGAAATCTAAATGCAGAGAACTTTTCAATAAAGTAACGTATGTACCTCCCTAGATTTACTTTCCGTCAGCAAGACAATATGTACATGGTTACAAAATCTCAGTTCAATTAGTTGAAAAACAGCAAAATTTGCCAAATTCTGAATGGGAGTAATTTTTTAACTGATCTTTAAAAAAAAAATCAAAAGGTGCAGAAAATTCTGACTTCTTTTGAAGCAACTTTTGGGATTCAGCTGGTACTTCCCCATAAACACTACATAAATATCGAACTAGATTAGCTGTCTTTGTCCTGTTTTTAGACTAACTATCATAAGACAATGCACTTCACCTGGTTTATCACATTTATATCCTGATTCTGTTGAGCCAAACATACTTGATCATCCTCAATTTGCAACTCAGTCGATTTCAGCTCCGAATAGCTTTCACTACCTGCACAAGGAAACAATATCCAATAAATTGTGAGAGGAATCTTTTAGCAATCAATTACTAATGAAATGAATAAATGCAACCAGTAAAATAGAAATCACCTGAGGGTGGTGACAATGGTGCAGATTCTTTCACGTCATTTGGTGTCTGCTTTGAAGAAGAACTGGGCATACATTCACTACTGAAGTACTTCAAAATTGAACCCGTTCCCTGGCAGTTCGATACACTCCATAGTGAGTTAATGCCGTCATTAAACATGAAATCTTGAATACGTTTGTATAAAATTTTACACTATTTCAACTATCACAGCCACTGTCAACCAATCACAACCTCTGGTTCCAATGTGGAAGCCATGAATACCACTGCAGACTCCACCATTTCCACACATTTGCCACCAACTTGGTTCTAGTTACCTAGACAAGACTGATGCTTGAGCTACCTAAATTTATATTCATCCAAACATTTAAAGATCTCAAACTACACACAGGGATGGGTTTGTCAATGTTTCTCACTATTCTGTAGCAAAGTTTCATACTTAGATTGTTCTGAGAAATAAAACTCGGTACCTTAACCGGATATAAATTATAATGGACAGTAAAGAAAAAGGAGAAAAGAACTGCATAACTATTATAAGCTATATAAGTTTCCCATAAACATCAACCTATGAAAAAGACTTCTGTTCACATGATTTGTTATTTAAAGGAAAAATGCCTGCTCTTGGAATTTTGGAAGTGAAGACCCAAAAATCACTAACAGATGTCCCGGAAATCACAATAAATATTAAACTTACAGATGGTATAGCAAGAATTTTACTTGCTGAAGCAGAAAGAGATGTTATTCGCCATCCACTGTGATGACTTCCTTGGGTTTTGGTTCCATATGTGCCCAAATATTCGCGCAATCCAGCTTGAAATAGGTTAAATGCATCCTCTTGGATCTTGGCAGCCCCATACCTCAATGGACAAGATTTAGAAGGAAATTTCTTTTGTGAATCTGAATCACCAGACTGCAGAAAAACTCGCAATCAGGATAAAGATATTGTGATGAAAAATAAAAAAGTTAGTATATAGATAAGGAATCAAATAAGTACCTTGTAAGCACCAGCATGTAGGGTGAGGGTCTGTGCAATTCGATTATTTTGCTCCAAGTCAGAGCAGAGTCGTTCATTAAGCTCTTCACAGAGTTGATTAAGCCAGTGTTGAACCTGAGATGGAACAACAAAGTACAATAAACAATTAGATGAACTTTTGTGCTTGTCAAGCTAGGTGCTCCAAAAAATTCAACAACGAAACAAGCCCAAGCTAGAGCTTAAAGCATATGAAAATTTGTCACAGAAATATAAATACAAACAAACAAAGAGAGAGAAAGAGGCAAAACAAATGAGCCTCCTGTAAATTCTTAAGATATAGTAACCATTACGACTTACGAGAGATTAGTTTTTTGAGAGATTCTTACAGCAGAAATTGTCTTTAAGGCCCTGGGGCCAGGAAATGACTTCCCTGAACCATGACTCTGAGGGAGAAGGCGAACCTGAACTTCTTCCCCACTGATTCCTCTAGCAATGTTCCACAACCAAGTACTGGATTATATGCAAATAAGGAGTTAGAAGCAGCACTTTGACCAAGGACTTAGTCCAACATTGAGGAATATGCAAAGATAAAAATTTAATTTTCAAAAGAAAAATGGTAGCTAAAAATGGGTACTATATACTATTTGAAACACATCTCTTTAAAAGTTTAAGAGCATCATTAAGTGTATTGGGAAAAGAAAAAGAACCAAATTTCACTCTATCTAAAAACCAAGGTTGGAAAATAATCTTCCTAATTTATCTTAGAGTTTAACAGAATTCATACCGATTGTACTTTAATTAATATTTACCCAGTATTTATGCCATAGAGCTCTTGTAGCTTCTCCTCTGAAAAATGCAGCAGGTCTCCAACAGTGTTCACACCCAGGTCACTTTGTAAGGCAGTCCCCAGCTTCCCTCCAAGCTGTTTCCTGGAATAAAATGACATCTCTGATCGCATTTAGATGGAAAACAAACCTTAACAGAAAGCTTTCTGTGCTCTATAAGATGCCGTCATGTATAGCATTTTGAAATTAATAGTTTTAGTTAGAAGAATCATGTAAGATAATTGCATCTTAGATGAATAAGCTTACATTTTCTTTATGGGAAGTGGATCAAGCAATCCTTTGACAGATGAGAAGGGTACAACAGTTTGTTGAGCAGGTTTATTCATACCACTTGCTAGTTTGGCCAACATCTACTAAAAAATGAACATCGAAGATATAAGCAACAAGTATCAAGTTATAAAGTAAACGAATAAAGGGAATGTCCATCCTTATTAGGAGCAGTATGTGAACAATCAAGCAATTCATTCTACCTTATTGTGTGCAATGCCAGCAGAACAAGTAAATTCAGTCTCCTTTAGAACTTGCATCCTAAGGTCTGCAACAATGAGAGCCCCGCAAGCTAACAACTTGTCACGATGGTCTGCATCACCTCTACAAAGCCACTCCCTGACATTTTCTTTAGGATCATTCTCACCCTGAACTCAATTCCAAGCCAATATAATAACAATGTAAGTGGCAGCCTTAGCACATTTGGGTCCAAAATCACCATCTTACTAGTACAGTACCTCACTTTGCAGACCTAAAACATGTGACTTGAGAGCTTCCTCGTGTATAGCTTCCAGGCTCTCTGGAGGAGTTTCCATGAGCATAGCTTCTGCGGCATCAGTAAGGTCCAGATAGACTTCGTCAATCGAAGCCCTCTCACACTTACCCTTCCTCGCAAGAATGGAAACAACCTGCCAGTTTGTAAAGACAAAAACCAACACAAGAGAGCATATTTACGACTGCATATAACTACTGATAAGCTTTCCAATCAAACCAGCAAGAACGTCGAATCTAGTATACCTCAGAACCTGCATTTCGATAGATACTCAAGTCAGCTTTACCACGAGCAACGGGGACTTGAACAAGATGAATTTCCGGGCAACTTTCCTTCGCTTCTTCTCCTCGCATATGGCTAAATTGAGCATAAAGAAAAACAACCCTCATTCGTGGAAAGTAATAATTATAACTAGACTAAGAAGAAGGATTGTTGAAGAAGAGCAAAGTAAGGTAGTTAGTGTTACCGATTCACTCCAAATTTACGGGCTTCATAACCGACCGCAATCAATCCGCCGCCTTTCCACTCATTGTACTGCACCACTGCCGTAGGTAAACCCCTTAGCTCTGGCCGCTTCCGCTGCTCCACTGAAATCAATCAATCAATTTCTGCCTTATCTAATTGGAAAAATTACAAATTAGTAGCATGTAAAAGGTAAGCAAGACAAGACCTTGAACATAAAAGCAGTCCATGTCAACATGCGCGATGATTCTGGAGTCGTTTGATTCTGGTCTCGCCACCGGCATTTTTCCTCCCCGTCCCCCTCGCTCTCCTCCGCCACCAGGGAGGGAAAGATTGTATTTTTATTTTCTGTCATCATCTTTTTACCTTTTTGTTTATGAAAAAGCAAAGACGACACGTCGCCGCTTTCATTCTTGTGGAGCCACGTCGTCGTTTAGTCACTTCCCAAAACTAAAGCAGGCCAGCCGCAAGCAAGGCTGCCAGTTCTCTCTGTTCGTTTTCAATTTGCTTCTGCAAATTCCTCAAATGCTTTGTCTGGCAACTTTCATTGTCTCGTGAAAATACTTTCCTTCTCATCTTCTTCCCCTCTATCTCTTAAACGATGTCGTGGTCGAGCCTTGCCAGAGCTACAAGAACAGCAGCCCATCATCACTTATTCCAATCCGGGTATGCTATTGTTTTGCTCCATCAATCAAAAGCTTTGTGCTTTTTTTGTTATTTCTTCTAATTCGTGAGAGTTTTCGCAGACAGAGTCGAAGATGTGAAATGGGTACTTCTTTGATTATGCGCCAGTACAGTACGCATGGACCTTCTTCTTCTTCAGCTGCTAACACAGAGAAGAAATCGAGAAGAACGTTAATGTATCTAACTGGATTGGTATTCGCAATGGTTGGGAGTAGCTACGCTGCTGTCCCTCTTTACAGAAGGTTCTGCCAAGCCACTGGCTATGGTGGCACCGTTCAGCGCAAAGAGGTGCCCATTTTCTCCTACTTTCTTTCTTTTCCCTTCTGTTGTTTTCTGTGAGGATTTCGTCTGTTGTCTGAGTTATTTATGTTGGGATATTGTTTCTGTATCTTTTTATGTGTAGAGTGTTGAGGAGAAAATTGCACGCCATACTAAAGATGGAACTGTTGCCTCAAGGTTTTTTTTCTTATTCTTATTTTCTCTTGCTGTTGAATTGTTGCTCTCTCATCCCTTCTGAGAGTAAAGAGAGTGTTTATTTCGTTTGTATTGGTGGAGTTTTATGGGTTTTCTTTGGTAGCTTGAGATTGTCTGGGTGGATTCTGATCATGAGATGATAACATAGTGATTCTGAAAAATTGTAGTAATAGAAAGAAGATGGAGTTGATAAGTCTATTGCCCGAAAATTGGTTCTTTGAATTGAAGCGTAACCTGCACTACCTTCTCCAGTCTTGTTAATGGCCATTTGTCGGCATCTATGGCATGGGATATCATAAAGGCGAGCTAGATTTTTGGGAGACTTTC
The DNA here is from genome assembly GCA_002752925.1 of Viola pubescens var. scabriuscula. NCBI lineage: Eukaryota > Viridiplantae > Streptophyta > Magnoliopsida > Malpighiales > Violaceae > Viola > Viola pubescens. The sequence continues at coordinate 522 of NBIL01084769.1, read as the reverse complement.
ATTCATGTCTTAGTTGGCACATTTGCATGATGCTTAGGATACCTGGCTTAGAACTTGGATTGGTGTGCACTATTTTGCTATACACGTGCATTTCCCTAATTTCTGCCTCTTTGATGTTGGTATAGGGAAATTGTGGTACAGTTTAATGCTGATGTTGCTGATGGAATGCCATGGAAGTTTGTTCCTACACAAAGAGAGGTTCGTTTTCATAGTATATATCTTCTCACAATTAACCAGACCTCTCTTGAATTAGGTCTCTTGACGTTTTCTTCTTTCTAGGTAAGGGTTAAGCCAGGAGAAAGTGCCCTTGCATTTTACACTGCTGAAAATAGGAGTTCAGCTCCAATAACTGGTGTATCTACGTATAATGTTACCCCCATGAAGGTATTGTCTTTATGTACTCTTTCATCAATGTGGCTGGGACTTATTTCCTTCTCTATACATTTGCCTCCTAAACTCCAAACAGTTTACAGTCCATACGATGATTGTTTCTTTCATGTAAAACTGATGTTTTTGGTACTT
>NBIL01084661.1:0-11105 GCA_002752925.1 Viola pubescens var. scabriuscula | reverse complement strand
AAAATCCTAGAGATTGGATAAATTTCCAATTCAAAAATAGTATTTATCTCCTAATTGAATTTTAAACAGAGGAGGAAATAAATTCTCAATTTGAAGTTCTTCTAGAAGCCTTGGACGGCATGCGTGTCTTATTTTCTTCATGGGCTCTAGCTCTTGTCCAAGCCCAACAGCAACACATAACATTAATTCCTCATCCAAGCCCAAGCTGAAATTATTTCTTTTGCTCACTGCACTGCAGTTTGAATTCTCCACCATCTTTTAACTCTTTTCATGCCCTTTTCTTTCCTTTCTTCTAAAACAGCTTCGTACCAATTAATCTGCAAAAAGGAGTAGAAATGGACACAAATAGCAGTATCAACATCCTAAAATAGCATGAAAATAGGATGTTAAATAAGGCATTTTGGCACTCAATCACTCATCGCCAGCGGCAACCTCGTCCTCATCATCTACAACGACAAACAAACAATCAGTCGAAATCAAAGACCCTGGAAAACCACACAACCAAAAACAAGAAAACACACCAGGGGTACACTTGCCATACGCCATGACGGAAGCATACGGCCGCACAATGAACGGTTTCCTAATGGCAAGAAGCGTCTCAATCACATTTCGCTCCTTGGGATCAAAACCTATCGGTTGGGACCAGGACTTTTCAGTAATACGTCGATTGACCCCCGACGGCCACATCCATTCATCGGACGGTAGCGCAATAAGGAAAAATCGATTCTTCCAGTTATTCACGGAAGAGTCAAAATTCTTGAAATTTTCAGTAAACGGCAACAGAGCTTGATCCTTCCGCGGCCGAATCGTAATCAAACCCCTCTAAATCAACAATTTAAAGAAATACTACAGATAGTTCACATGCGGCGCCTGGGGAAAGTTTTCCTGCCATACCCGGATAAACACGTATATACCCGCCCAGGAATTCGGTGTGATCTGCGCATGATTCATGTTAAACTTCTTCAGCATTTGAGAAACCAGTGGGTGCGGCGGCAATCGGAACCCATACTGAAAAATATGGGTGTATAGCACACGAGTATTATCATCATAATGGGTATTTATCCTATCTTCTAGCCTCGCCACACTAACGGTATAATCGCCGGGCCAATCTGCTTCAAAAGAAGCAATTTCTCTATACAGCTCATCTGGGTCGGTTATCACCGACGCGATGGTGTCTATCTCCACCTCAACTAGGCTCATTGGCCTCTCAATAGGGACAATGGAGGTAGCAGTCATGATAGATAAATGGGAAAAATAAGGAAGGATAAAGGAAGACTGGAAATTGGAGTATAGTCGGAGATTGTCAAAGAGAGAATAAACTATTTTTTGCAATACTTGTGAAATTTTTTGAAAAAGATGGAGAAAGTAGGAAGACAATGGAAGAAGAACGTTAAAAAAACCCTAGAGGTTTGCCCTAGGGACTGTTCATTTTTCCTATCAACAGACAACAAGTGGCATTCCATCTAGTGACAAGGTGACACATGGACACGACGGTTTACTTACCCACACATGCCCAAGGATCTCTTCATATTCTACGCATGTCAGTTGGCACGGGAACTCAAGCGGTGCGTCTTCTAAAAAAAAACTACCAAGGTACTTTGTGGCCAATAAGGAGGCGCCACGTAGACACGCACGCGCCATCCCTCATCATCACCTTATGCTCAGTATTAATGACAGGAATATTGCATTAAATGAGTTTCCCTTTAGAAATGGGCCAAAGTCAAACCCATACCAGCCCACGGATGCAAAGAAAGCCCTTGGTAAACACTCGGGCTCATTTTTTGTTGGGCTTGATAATACATGATAGTACCTCAGGGGTACTATCGACCATTCACCACGATCCAAGGGATTCGGCCATGCCTCCCTAACAGACAAATGGTCAAACATGGTCAAATAGTCATGATCCAGTAGACTTGGTCAAACGGTATAAGACCAGGTAAGTATATAGTATCCATATTGTCCTTTATGGGTCTATCGGTAATGGTAAAGCAAGCGGCACTCTCTATAGTACCTCCTAAGGTATGTGTCCCGTTAGCCACCTCTCATCCTAACGGCACATGACAGCTGGACTTGGAGGGCGAGGTCTATAAATACCCCCTCCACTTCCTCACAAGACATGCTTACTTGCATGCACAACTACCACTATATTGCCTAAGCTAAACCTTACTACCGATGGATTCCTTTATTCTCACATCTCATTACTGACTTGACCGTCAGAGTGTCTACGCCGGAGACCTCCTCCGGTGCATTGTAGGTACACGGAACAAGACCAGATCATCTCCACGGCCAGGCTATTTAATCAAAAGCCCCTACCCCAGATCAAGGACTATCAGTTACTATACAACTGAGGCTACAACGGCAACGGCAATGGCAATGGACGTTCCCCCCTCTCGCCCTTCGGTGGCAGCGGCCGATACTCTATCTTTTCAACCTTCTGCGATGGCGGTTGAAATGCCATCTTCCCATCCTTCACCAATAGTGATAGGCTCTAGGCTAGCCGACAGAATTGCCCAGCTAAGTGGCAAGCAGACAAGGGGAGAGGGAAGCTCATCCAGTGCCGTCATCCTATCACCTACGTCTTTTCCCTCAATTCTGACCTTTTTCCTTCGTCTGTCGATGGGGAGACATCACATGGCGTTCCAACGAAGACTTCTTCTCTACTTTCAGTGCTAGTGGGGGGATCCGTTACTGGTGAGCCCACCCCACTTCCGTCCTCTCTAATTGAGGTTTCTATCGGTGAGGTTGTTCCATCTTTATCTGTTCCTGCTACTCCTAGCGTCTCTCGTATCCATTTTGTACTAGGTCTAGAGCTTGATGAAATTCACCTTTGGGATGAGCTTTTGCAATGTCCGGGTTTGGATTTGGACGCTTGCCTCTCCGTGGTATCAAGGGAAAGTGATAGATGTTATGCTGCTAGGCTTCACCGCCTATTATGGGAATGCTGGCTTTAAACTATAAGTTGTCATCCCATTTAGTGATAGGCTGATTGCGGAGATAGATCTCCGTGACTTTGATAAGGTGCGTTTAGCCAACGAGGGAGAGACGAAGGGGTCAAATGATCTTCCTCCTCTCATGGGAGAGTCTTCCATTGGGCCGTCCCTTTCGCCAGTTAGCCAAATTTCTGTTCAACCTCTGTTGCCCAAAGGAAAGCCTCCAGTGCAACCTCCTCCACCAGCTAAGAAACCATCAGCCGATTGATCGTGACTTGTCTTTCTCTTTTTGTTCTTTTGTTCATTTTGTTGTCACCTTGTAGATGTCGTATGACAATTTTTGCGCAATAAATGTTATCCTTTTTAAATCTGTAAATAAATAAATAAATAAATAAATATATATATATTGTTGTTTTGATGTTTCACAACTTTTGTTAGTTAACATAATATATGTGTATGTTTCGATTGAAAAAACAAAAGATGGAGAAAAGTGTTAAGCCTTCTTCCATTGTGCGTTTAAACGAGATGGGCCATTTGAGGGGATTTCGATATCGACTTCCATTTGCCTTTCTGAGACTGGAAGATGGGTCTTGGCCGATACGATTTGAGGAGCTTTCGGTATCGACTACGATTTGTCTTTCTGAGACTGGAAGATGGGTCTCGGCTGATACCGGATTATGCTCTGGTGCTAGCTACCATTGTCCAGTTGATATCTTTACACCGTTAGGTAGTAAAAGGATAATAATGGGCCACTTTCAAGTGGCCGTTAGTAAAACATAGCCATTTGTTGTCTTTACGCCGTTTGATTCCCTGAGGATGTTAGAGATAATAATAGTGCTATAATTGAGATATTGCATAATGGTAGTGAATCAAAGGAAAAATGCTCATAAGATGGAGCATTTCCTATTACTCACTCTACCACCTTATATGGGTGGTTTTATATTTTTGGCGAAGCCGTTTGCTCCTGAAACCTTTCGACTGTTGCTGTCCAAATGGGAAAAGTTTGTTGAATCTTTGGTGCACCATCCCTCCAGCTCACCCCGTTGCTGTCCAAACGGGAATGACTTTAATGAGATTGTCCTTACCCCGTTGTTGTCCAAACGGGAATGGCTTTAATGAGATTGTCCTTTCTCATCTCCCGTAAGCCTGGCTCTCGCCATCTTGTGACGTGTTCGGCTATCTTAGGGAGCCTTGATTTTCCCGTAAGCATATGTTTTTTTATGGAGTCTTCTCATAGGCCAAGCCTGAGACATTTTAGGGAGTTTGGGTCTATTCTCCTCAAGCCTTTCCACCATTGATTCTCTCTTCCTAAGCCCAATCTATCATTTGTCATGTTAAACGGAAGGGGCTATTGTAGAAATCTGGATATTCAATCGGAATGGGCTCTACGGAGAGATTATCTCCTAAGCCTTTACGACCGTTTGTGCAGAACAAACGGGAAATGGGCTATTTTGGGAGCCTTTCGGTATCGAATTCCATTTATCTTTGAGACTGGAAGATGGGTCTTGGCCGATACCGGATTGTTCGTTATCTGCTATCATTTGCCCTTCTGGGACTAGAAGATGAGTCTTGGCAGATAACATATTTTCTTTTGATATCTATTATCATTTGCCCTTCTGGGACTGGATGATGAGTCCTGGTAGATATCAAATTGATTGATATGTATGCATGTTATGCTTTGCATGAATGCATGCTATGCGTTGCATGAATGATAAAAGAATTTATTATGCTTTTAAGCATGGTTTGGTGTTAAAACCAATTTTGATATATTGATTTGGTTCATGTGGAGGATACAAGCAATACCTCTGCTCTTGAATGAAATAATTTTAAATTTTGAATGTTCCAAGAGTTAGGTAAGGGTGTACCGTTGAGTTCCTCCAGCTAATAAGCTCCTTTACCGATAACTCAGGTTATCCGGTAAGGTCCTTCCTAATTGGGGCTGAGCTTTCTCATAGGTAGTCCAGCGGCCTGTCTACTGCACAGCACCAGATCTCCTTCTTTGAGCAGGCGTTCTTTCACTCGCCGATTGTGGTATTGTGCCATCTTTCGTTTGTAATGAAAGCTTTTGAGGGATGCTAGCTCCCTTAGTTATGGCACTAGGTCGAGGTTTGACCACAATTTAGCTTCATTGAGCTCTTCATTGAAGTATTCTACCTGAAGGCTTAGTGCACCGATTTCAACGGGGGTGACTGCTTCTGTCCTATAGTTCATTGCAAACGGGTTTCACCAGTGCTCGCCTTGGGAGTCATTCGGTAAGCCCACATGACATGTGCAAGCTCATCGGCTCATTTTCTTCTGGCCCCTTCAAGGTTCTTTTTTATTCCACTCAAGATAGTGCGATTTGTGACCTCCGTTTGGCCATTTGTTTGTGGGTGAGCAACGGAGGAGAAGCGTTGCTCAATAAGTAGCCCTCGGTAACGGTCCTGGAAGTAAGCGCTGGTGAATTGCGTTCCGTTATCACTTATGAGTATTCGGGGAACTTCGAATCTCATAATGACTTAGTTTTTGAAGAAAATCCAAGCCTTTTCGGTCATGATGATAGGAACTGCTTCTGCTTCGGCCCATTTAGTGTGATAGTCCACGGCCACAATGACGAATTTTAGCTGTCGAGTGTTCTTTAGGAATGGACCAAGGATATCTATCCCCCACTTGGCAAACGGGCATAGACCGACAATGGCAGATATTTCTGTTGTCGGTTGCCGTGAAATTTTGGCAAACTCTTGACATTTCTTGCAGGTTCTAACGAAGGTGTCACAGTCTCTATGAATGGTGGGCCAGTAGAATCCTGCATGTAGGATTTATGCGGCCATGGTATTGCCTGACACGTGCATGCCACAAACACCCTTATGGATCTCCCTGAGTATGTACAGGCCCTCGGCCTCAGTAACACACTTTGCCGCTGGGTGGGTGAAACATTTCTAAATGAACTCATTGTTGTGAATTAGGCACTTATCTGCCCGTTTGAGCACCTTTTTCTTTGCTGCCGCATCTTCGGGCAACCGTTCATGTTTGATCCAATGAATGATTGGAGTACGCCAGTCACTTTCTGCCTCATGAATGCACAAGGAGATTTGTTCCTCCATGAAAGAAGGCCATGTGATTTCTTCTATCATCACGTCAATCTGCATGATCGTTGTGCTATCAGCGGCCAGTTTGGCAATCTCATCTGCCTCTTCATTCTTTTCCCGCGGGATGTGTTCAATTTGGACTTGTATCCCTAGCTTCTTAATCTCCTGAAGCTCATTTTGTACCTTCTCGAGGTATGTCATCATAGTGGGGCATTTGGCCTGAGACTGGCCGTTAACTTGATCTATAATCAGCTTTGAATCCCCATACACTATTAGATATAGGTCTTGTAATTCGAAGTGATCGTGAATCCCTTTGGCACTCAGATTTTTACCGATGCGCAACCCAACTAACAGAGCCTCATATTCGGCCGCATTGTTCGATAAAGGCTAAAAAATATGAAGAGCATATCGCATCTTAAGTCCATCCGGCCCTGAAATGATGATTCCTGCGCCAACCGCATCTTGATTTTTAGCACCATCCACGAAGATGACCCACTTATCCCCATAAGTTTCGAGATACGGCAGGTCTGCTTCTTGTTTGTCCTCTTCCGAAAGTTCTAATAGTGAGCTGTCAGTGAAGGTGCATTCGGCAATGAAGTCTGCCAACACCTGTGCCTTATGGATGGTCTCGACTGATAACACAGCCCATGTTGCTCAAGCTCTATGGCCCATACGACCATCCTACCGGAAGTCTCTAGTTTCTGGAAGATTCTTCTTAATGGTTGATTGGTAAGGACTATCACCGAATGCGCCTGGAAATAGCGCGTCATCTTCCGTGTTGCTTGTACCAAAGCAAACGCCACTTTTTCTATACGGCAATACCTCACCTCGGTATCTTTTAGGATGTGGCTGACGAAATATACTAGTTTGTGCACACCATCTACATCACGCACCAAAATGGCACTTACTACCTCATCGGCCACTCCTAAATACAAGAATAGAGTGTCCCCTTCTTCCGGCCTTGTCAGTAATAGGTCAGAAGAGAGGTACCCTTTTAGCTCTTTGAAGGCTTGTTCACAATCTTCTGTCCATTCAAACGGTGCTTGCTTCCGAATCAATTTGAAAAAAGGAAGACAGCATTCTCCTTGCTTCGTAATGAATCGGCTCAAAGCGATTATCCTCCCAGTCAGCCTTTAGACCTCCTTCACATTTCTAGGCGATATCATATCATGGATTGCCTTAAGTTTGGAAGGGTTTGGTTGAATCCCTTCTCGACTGATAATGTGCCCTAAGAACTTTCCCTTCTAGAAAGCGAACATACACTTCTTTGGATTCAGTTTCATGCCATAACGGCGCATAACTCGTAGAATCTTCTCTAGGTCTTGCAAGTGACCTTTAAAACTTCTGCTTTTCACGAGCATATCGTCCACATAAACTTCCAATTTCTCCCAATTTGATCCTCAAATATTTTATTGGTTGTCCGTTGGAAAGTAGCTCCTGTGTTTTTCAATTCAAACGGCATGGCCCGGTAGCAATATATAGCTTTCGGAGTGATGAAAGTTGTTTTCTCCTCATCCTCTACCACCATCGGTATTTGATGATAACCTTAGTTAGCATCAAGCGAGCTTAAGTACTCATCCTCGCATTTGATCAACAAGTTGCTCTATCCGAGGGAGCGGATAGTAGTCTTTTGGACAGGCCTCATTCAAATCGATAAAGTCAATACACATTCTCCATTCACCGTTAGGCTTGGGAACCACCACAAGATTGGCCAACCATGGTGGGTATTGTACTTCCCGAATGAAATTGGCTTTTAACAGTTTGGCCACTTCCTTCTCAATCGCTTCGGCCTTTTCTTTTGAAAAAGCTAGCCTCTTCTATTGGACCGGCTTGGCATCTGGGTTTACGTTCAAACGATGTTCAGCTACCTCTCTGGAAAGGCTGGGGATGTCAGAGGATGCCCAAGCAAACTCCCATTTGCACTTGTTCAATAGCTTCTGCAACTGCTAGCATTCGCTTTGGCTTAGCTTTTCGCTCACCAAAAATTTTCTGGAAGGATCTCCTTCAACTGGAACTGGCACCATTTTTTCTAAAGGCTGAGTATGCCTTTCGCCTCTCGCCTCCTTTTCAAACGGATCATCAGCCACGCAAACGTACTAATCGGTGATGCCTCGAGTCATCATGAGGTAACATTTTACCGCCAAATTTTGGTCACCTTTGAGGGTGACGACGCCGTCCCATGAGGGGAATTTCAACTTCAAATACTTCTGAGAGATAACGGCTCCAAAAAAATTTAGGAAAGGTCGTCCTAGAATGACGTTGTACGGTAGATTAAGATCTACTATTACGAATAGTTGTTGTTCAGTCTGTTTGGAGCTGTCTGCTCAAAAATACACTAGCAAGTGGGTGACGCCTATTATTGAAATAGGAATTCCATCTACTCTAGTAATTGGCCTCTAGCACTCGATCAACTCTGACTCCGGCCGCTCTATGGCCTCGTATGCTTTAAGGGATATCAAATTGACAGCTCTACCGTTGTCCACTAGTGTCCGTTTGACTCCGTGATTACCGATCATTTGTATTATCACTAGGGCATCATTCAGCGGGTATACTACGCCTAGCTCATCGTCAAAGGAAAAAGATATCACCATTCGATCGAGTGGGCTGAAACCTACATCTTCCCGTAAGAATTTCTCCCTTTTTCGTTTGGCGCTGGTAGAGGGTCCTTCGATTGATAGAGTCCCTCCAACTATCAGATTTATCATGAGCACACAATCTAGATTAGATGTTACTAGTGCCTCCAGGCCTTTGCCCCTCGAAGTTCTATCAGCATGGGGAACCGTGGGTCCCGTTTACCTATCGCCTCCCCGATTGACATTCATGTGTCCTTATTTTAAGGGCGTATTCTCCCAAGTAACTGTCTTCTATCAGTCGCTCAATAGCACGCCTTAATGATCTACATTCTTCTGTGTCGTGGCTAGGTGCTTTGTGGAATTGGCAATATTGATTGTCGTTCGACCCCATCTGTGAGCTGAGTTTGGCTACAGAAAAAAGAACTGGCAGCCTCTTCTTTTCTATAATGGCTAACACTTCTGTTAGAGCCACCGAGAGTGGGGTGACTTTGGTATCTTCTGATTTATCTTCCGTTTGCATGCCTCTTCGAGAATTTGTCCATCTTTCAGTTTGCTTTTGAGGAGCATACGCCCTCGGGGCCGGCGCCTTTGAGCTATCCGCCTTAGGGGAACCTCGATGATAGTCGGCCTCCTCTATTTTTGCATAGTTGTGGGCCCTAATTCTCAGCAAATCTAAAGTTTACTGTGGATCCACCAACTACGAATCTTCCAGCTTATCATACTGGTAGTTTCACTTTAAAGCTTCCACCGCGAACTCTACCGTTACCTCCGGTATCATGGAAATTTCCATGGTGAAATGATATATGTAATTCTTGAGCTATTCATTCGGCTCCCGCTTTACGTCGAACAAAGCAGCAACGGACTTTTTCAACAGGATTGAAGTGCTGAATCTGCTTTGGAATTTCATCTCCAATTGTGCAAAGTGATCAATAGAACCTGCCGGCAACCCTTCGAACTAGGTTCTGGCTACACCTGACACAAGGTTTCATCACTTTTTGACTGAAAAGTCACGCAATCCTTGACCCTAGTGAGTTGGATGTTAGGATCCGTGGTTCCACTATATATTTCCGTTGGGATTTTGAATTTGCGGCTCACTTGGTATTTTCTCACCCGAAAGGTAAACGGATGCTCCGGGTGGTTGTCTTTCGGCCTACGACTCCCGACAAATGGAGATCGGGACCGTTAGCTTCTACGCTCATCGTAATGATGACTCCCACGGGACACAAGAGTCTTTGGAGATCTACTCCTTTTTCTATCATGCCTTCGTATGTCTTGTCGGGAGGGTTCTGGCCTTGGGTTGTACCTTGTCGTTTGACTGTGTGCGTCATCCATGTGCTCTTCTTCTATAGGCCGATAGCGAGCCGCAGGAGATTCCCTTCGGGCTGGCGGTCGTTCCATGCATTCATCAAGGATATGCTGGCTTTCGGTCGGTAACGCATTAGGATCCCCGGAGGGGATAGGATCGTAACGTGGTTGGGCAGGTATGACCTGCGAAGCAACTCTTGGAGTTTGAGGAAGTTGTGCCGGAGGCAGCTGCAGTATTGGAGTCACCAACTGTGCCGATGGCTGGGGTATCCTTTTGGTAAGCAAGTCCATGATGGCATCTATCCTTTCGCTGAGAACAGCGAGCCTGTCGTTCGCGGAAGGTAGATTTGTATTAGCTGCGCTTGGCCTAGCTAGTGTGGGCTTATAAAGGCTGGTCCCTTGGCTTTCAGGGAAAATCATGGACCGATTGACTGGAGGAAGCCTTAGCCCTAGGGGCGTGACCAAGGTTGAGGTTGAAACTAAAGTTGTTGGGTGATTTTGAGCTGATGAGGTGGTACCATCAGCAGGAAAGAAAGGTGGGAAAGGTGGGAATTCTTGGCCAAATGTCATCTTAGCCTCATATCAAAGAAAAGAGAAAAGATATGGAGTCCTTAAGTCTCGAGGACTTCTCACTCAAGTTATCTAAGGCTCTCAATGAAAGCACCAAAATGATATTCCTCGATCTGGGGTAGGGACTTTTATGTAATTAGCCTTGTTGTGGGGACGATCAGGCCTTGCTTCGAGTACCTACAATGCGCCGAAGGAGGTCTCTGGCATAGACACTCCGATGGTCAAGTCAGTAATTGGATATGGGAGTGTAAAGGTCTATCGGTAGTTGGGATTAGCTTAGGTAGTGTGGTGGTTGTGCATGTAAGTGAGCATATCTTATGAGGAAGTGGAGGGGGGTATTTATAGACCTCGCCTTCCAAGTCCAGCTGTCCCATGCCGTTTGGATGGGAGTTGGCTAACGGGACACATACCTAAGGACGTACTATTGATGGTGCCGTTTGCTTTACCCTTACCGATAGACCTATAAAGGACAAATGGGGTGCTGTGTACTTACCTGGTCCTGTATCATTTTACCGTGTCCACTTGATCATGACCGTTTCACCATATTTGACCATGCTCCCGCTTGGGGGACATGGCCGTTTTCCTTAGGCTAGGGTGAATGGTCGATAGTACTGATACGATCTTGCTTCCAAGGATGGATGAGCAAGATGCTTGAGCTT
>NBIL01084652.1:0-18463 GCA_002752925.1 Viola pubescens var. scabriuscula | reverse complement strand
AAGACGACAGAGAGGGGGGAAGCGTTGCTGGTAGTGAGAACAGTGAAGGGAGCAAGTACTATTCAACCAAATCAGCAGTTGATTTCTGCCTTTTCCTTTTCGCATGGAAGTTAGAGTGAGGTTTTACTGCATGTAGCTAGCTTAGATCATATCTATAGCTGCTGCATTTTGCAGGAGCTTATGAAGAACAAGACAGGTCAAAGACGACATGTCCATGGGCGCTCATTCTTTTGTTATTCTTTTATCCATATACAATCTATAGATTTTTAATCTTTATCGGATTTTTGGAAAATGTCATTCTGGCGCAAGATATTTTTGTTTAAAATTCAGACAAGATTAATCTCAGTTGAGGGAACACTGGAGGCGAAAAAAATAATAACTTTAAAATATTAACATGGTTGAGAGAAATGAATTGTCTTTTAGTGTCACATGGATGAGATCTTCCCACTTCTTAGGAAGTTTGACCTACAACACACATAAGGGCTGGGATGGGAATTCATTTTCAAAAGATGAATGATCTCTTCGACAGAGTAATCGACCGTCGACTGCAATTGAGAAAAACAAATATGGATGGGGAGCCAGAAGGCAATGACATGCTTCATCCTCTCCTAAACACTCAAGTCATGGATACAAACCCATGGATACAAACTGTATCAAGCTTTTGTTCCTGGTACGTACCATACTCTCATCCCTCTATATTCCTTTACCAATTTGGATCCTTAATTAATAGTTATAGTTATCACGTTTTTCTACCAAATTAAAACGAATTTTGGAATTCATTTTGTACCCAAGATTTATTTGCTGCTGTAACTGAAACAACTTCAAGTACACTAGAATGGGTAATGGCAGAGCTGCTGCGCAAGCCTGAGACGCTATTGAAAAACAGAGCAAAGATAGGGGAAGGGATTGGGAAAGGAATGTTGGTTGAGGAATCAGACGTGGATAAATTACCTTATTTGCAGGCAATAATCAAAGAGACCTTCAGATTGCATCCTGTGATGCCTTTGTTACTCCCTCGCCGAGAAGCCGAAGATGTTGAGGTATGTGGCTTCACTGTACCAAAAGATGCGCAAGTGCTGGTCAATGTCTGGGCCATAGGAAGGGATCCAAGCATATGGGAGGATCCAAACTCGTTTGAGCCGGAGAGATTTCTGGGATCAGAGATTGTTGCTAGCGGCTGAAATTTCGAGCTCATTCCTTTCGGAGCTGGGCGAAGGATCTATCCTGGATTACCCTTGGCAATGCGAATGTTACACTTAATGTTGGCTTCACTTATCCACTCCTTTGATTGGAAGCTTGAAGATACACCTGATGAGAAGAACATGGACATGCACATGGAAGATAAGTTTGGCATCATCTTAAAGAACGCACAGCCTTTAAGGGCTGTACCCATATGATACTGCTGTTTCCAATTGAGAAAGTATTTTAAAAAATGTGCTGGAGGAACTCTTAACCATCTAATGAAGTTTGGTTTCTGATTGCTTTTCCTTATATGATAATGATATATTGGTGCACTTATACGTCCCACTACACATGTAACACAGATTGTTTCAAACTCAACAACAACAAAAGATCAGTAAAAGTGAAATTCTATCGAAGAACATCAATGTGGAAAATCCTGAAGGAAGGAGGGGGAAAGGAAATAATGACAAGAAACGGGGAAGGAACAAAAACTTCAAATTATTATCAAATCATTCAAGTATTCTTCTGTAAATATACAAAACTAGCTAATGACCACTATAATAACCCTTAACCTTACATGGTCTAAAACAATTAACTTCTCCCCGCCATATATATTCTGGCATTCAAAAAGGAAATCATTTGCCATCACTCTATCAACTCTGCCAGCCACAAACCAAACCTGGAAAATTAGCATCTGGTTGCGCGTCCAAGTACCCCCCTCCAGCCTTTGCATCCATCATGTTCTATCTACGCCTACACAGTTACAAACTTCTAATTGTGTCCACCCGGTCAATGACATCCAACGCTTTGAGCCGATCAATATCGAAGTCAATGACAGGAACAGAAGATGGCCTCCTAATGGGGAAAGGATCTTTTCTACTCTCTCCCATTGGCGAGTGACTGCTACTTTTGCTCAGCCTATGGTGCTTGCTTAACCTGGTTCTCGCAGTATCAAATTCCTGACTCTTACTGATCCCAGGGGTTTTTTTCCTCTTGCTAACATCCCGTAACATCTCTTGATCCTCGACTGTCAACACAGAGGGCGGAGAGCTAGGGGTGTTCGTGGATAACTGAATTGTCTTCTGATTGGGGGACCGAATTGGAGATTTAATAGGAGACCGAATACTACCATTGCTGGCCCTGACTTGGCAGACAAGATGATGCAACAAAACCACCAACTCAAAAATATAACCTTCAGTTTTTTCCTTGTCCGCATGGTGTAGAGTCTCAATTCTCAGCAAGTCAGTCTGGCCAGTAGCTTTCCGGTTCAATTCGGATCTGAAGAATTTAAATCAGAAAGAGCTATACGGTTCTCACCAAAATAAAAAAAGGATAAACTGAATTTCACAACTCACCCTGTATTTGCCCATTCTCCAACCCAACCAAATCCATGATGAGCTCTGATAGGATAAGATTGTCAAAGCAATGGCATGAAAGTAAGTGAGTGGAAAGATCTGGTATGATAAAAAATAACAGAAGCAAAAAGATAGTCCCAAAGAACCTTAGTTCCTAGAGATCGATAGCTTACTTGGTTGTGTTAGTCGCAATAGGAACAAGCCAATGCAACGTTTTCTCCATTTCAGCTTTAATTTGTGAGATCGTGAGCTGCAAGAAAATATTAGGCAAGGAAAATTGTCGAGGAAGGACTATTCCACTAACAGACAGAAAGAATAAATAAAAATGACCCATAAACAATCAAACAAAATACCTCTTCATTAACTGGGGATGACAGTAATCTGGAGCGTAGAGACGACTTTATGGTAGGCGGCAACCCTTGGTACAAAGCATCCTTTGTATTTGGAGGCACAGAACTTGATCGTGACACCTGAGTAAATTCATATATTAGTCGGGTTAAAGCTATCACTTGACACAAACAGATGTCAGCTTATGGCACAATGACAACCTCAAATGACCTACAATGAGGGGGGAAAATGAAGAATAGAAAAAAAAAACATCAGATGAAATCAGAAACTCACAAGAGTATCAATTTGGGTGATGATATTGGCATAATGCAATGCAAGACCAGCAGGTCCCAGTTTTTTGTGTGGGCTCTGAGAACCCTTTACTGGTCTATCCCCATCTGTGCAAGTCATAGAGAAGAAACCATTAAGACCTGAAAATAAACCCTCATACAAATGAACCTAATGAATTGCTTGCGAAAAACTTATATCTTAACTTATTTCAATCAATAAAGAAGTCAGGAAACTTTTTAGAAGAAAACAACTATCTTGCACATCATATGCACATAGATTACAAAAGGTAGGAGTTTCTCTGCCCTATCTAATAATAATACTACTCCAGGAAATGAAAACTCAACTTGTTCTATTTGTTGCGCTAACTAGTTCCAATGAAAAAGAAAAACATAAAATGCTGCAAATTATTGAACACTGAATGCATACACGAAGTTTTGATGGTGTGTTCCCAGGAAATATTCATTTTGTGTCAAAACTCAATTAATCTCAGCAAGACTTTAATCACAACCATCACTGATTCACCCAACATGAATCCACTTTCCACTTGTTTACAAAGTTAACCAATCAATGATACAATATAATTCCAGATGGTTTTATTAAGCCACAATTCCAGAAGACAGTTAACTTCTTTTTCCATTTGATAATGTACAAGTCAAGTCAAAAGTGAGAAAAATAATACATCAGTTGAACTACATAATGCTTACCAGCACTACCAAAGGCTTCATGGATCTCTAGATGTAAGAAGTGGACAATATCCACCAATTTTTCCATCACCTATGAAGACAAGAATTAGATTCATGATGACAATGATAGATAATGACGAACAGAATAGTCATAGTTCACTCCACCCAACGGCCAACACACGAAATACATGCTTGTATTGGGATCAGAAAACATAATAATCCACAGGTTGAATCATTCCTATTGAGAAAAATGTGAACATAGAACAAAGCCTCCCAAAGCACACATACCTCCTCCAAAATCTTGGACCAGAGTGATTTCTTCCTCAGACTTTTCACATGCTTCCTCTGACTCTTTAACTCTGCTCTCAAAATTGCTAGGCTGTCACCTGTGAGTTAATTAGACGTGCAGAGGCAGTAAAGAAGTTACTTAAAAATGTCACTCTTTTATTAAAATAGACAAGGCAACAGCATGCATTCTTAACAATTGAGAATAATTTCCCTTTAATATTTTTTCCCATCCATATAATAGAATTCAAGACACAACTGACCCCTTTGATTAGCATTTGATTTATCATCTTCCTGCAGCTTACGCCGGTAATCTTGTTCAAATCTGTCCAAAGCATGCATCTCATGATATAACTCCTGCAATCAAAGGAAAAAAAATTGCACGTTCATGAGTATAGACAGACTGCTTGTGAGGAGTGACATGCATGTGATCACCATATTTTTAGTGTTAATGGATTGCCAGCAGAAGTGAGTTTAGCTAGATAAGGTAACTAATAGAGGATCGACCTCCTATGCACAGGCCGCATGAAAAAGAAAGTTTTCCTACTAAGCCTGTTAGTGTCACTCAGAACAATACAAACGTCAATTACTTGACTAGCATTGTTGGGGCTTCCAAAAGTGGAGTTATTCTCAAGGTCTGCAAGTGAGAATAATATGGTGGGACTGTTCCTTCCCCTGAAGTAAGAGTTAAATATCACCAAATCTAGTTCCCAGCTCATAGTAGGACATACAGAATGAGAAAAGAACTTGAAACATAGAATGGGAGCGATTTATCTAAGCACTTCTGCACATAAAAATTTCCCTAGGCCAAAAGGAAAAGTAAGAACATGCCGACATATACCATTCTAACAGTCAGTACAATAAAATATTGGAGCAAGCTAAAAGCCTGAAACATCAGGGCACTTCCTATAAAAGTAATGTTAAAATACTCACTGCTGTATACTGAACCATTGTCATCAATTGTTGCATCACAACCCTTGCCTCTTCCTTCAACTGAACTTCAGGGGCGAGTTCTGAACCCAACCTAAAAAATATATATATAAAGCATGAAAAACCCAATAGAGATGCAGTTGAAAGAAAACCTACAGCCCAAAGATGCATGATTGGAACTAGTATTACTTATCGAAATAACGATCCAAGTTGTGCCATTGAGGATCTTTGCAACGATTTCCAAAGCGTACTACTTCTCTGGAAAAAACTTTCAGTTCTTCTCTGCCAGAATATACAGAAAATGGATTAATACTTTTGCCTACAAATTTTCTAAGCTATGTTCTTTTCAAAAACTATACATACAAAACAAAACAAACGAAATACTCCCTATGTTTCAAAGTGTTTGTCATGTTTGACTTTGCACAAAGCTTAAGGGAGTGCAATAATTACACCACCAACTCATAATTTTATGTTTATTCTTCCAAAAACACCGACATAAACACTATGAGGCAAAAGTAACAGTAGCAATAATTGAAGGGTAATACTGGAAAATACTAAACAAAAAATCTGACCAGAAAACATTTTGGGACAGACAAAATAGGAAAGCCAGACAAACACTTTGAGATGGAGGGAGTGTATATTTTGCATCAAAGAGCGGTGTCAGCACTATCCACCTCTTATCAGCTGCCGCAATTCTCGAGAGTTCATCCATATCTCTTGATATTAAATTTTGCACTCCTTCTGACGGTAGCACAACTTCCTTCAAGTGTCCAATGTTATCCTTTGATAGAGATTGCATTAGATTGGCACCCTTAACAATAGTGTTTGCAACTTCAAAAGCCAAAATGGCAATTTTATTCCCTTTTGTTGTTACTCCAGAGGTAAAACCACTGCTGAGATGTAAATTTGTCATGCTACTACCAAGGGTGTCTAAAACATCTACTGCCTTTCCAAACCCAGCTGTACCAGCTCTGCCTAAAAGCGAGCTCACTTCTGCAACCTGAAACACAGGATGCATAGTTTTTTTGGTCAATAGAACAATATCGTGATAAAGATTTATGCAAGGCTCAGCGTCAGCCTATATGGGAAAGTGCACCATCTAGACTCATATAGACCACTATCAAATTACAATAGAAATTTCAGGGATAATACAAAAAGAATATAGCATCACAAAAGTAAATAAATTTCAGAAAGTGAGACCTGTGACTTTGGACAAAACTTTGAATATAGCAAATTTATCTTAAAAAGCTAAAAAAAATTAAGTAAGAACATTAATGTCCAAGATCCTCTAAAAGCGGAAACTTCATAAAATGAACCAGAAAACTGAGTGTTGATATGAGTAAAGAACAAAACAAAAAGGGGCCACAATATCATGGAAATAATCTAAAAAAGGTATGCATTGCACCTCCGCACCGTCCACACTCCACAATACTCTCCACCTAAACTCCAAAAAAGATAAGACCGCTACTCTCCCAAACCCCAGAGAAGATGCAACCTTGTCCTCAATTTGTTTCCAACAACTCAACAATCACTGAAATAAATGATAGCAATTGTTTGCCACACATCAATAAAGGGTGTAGCTCTTATTCCTCAAAGAAGTTCCCACATGCACTGATGAGATTCCTCCAAGAAAGATGATTTTAAAGAAAACACAGTTGATGTACTCTCTTCCCAAGGAATAATCTGCAGTTTGGCATTCGCTTAGAGCTAAAATAATACTACCAATAGAAATAGCATTATTCTTCGACATAAGATCATTGGTAAACCACACTTGGAACGGTAACTTATCAAGCACAAAATCACATATACAAGTTCAATGATGCTTTGAAAGAAGGAAACAGAAGAAAACCAAAAAAAGTGGTCATGTTGTAAAGAAAGGACTACATTTGACCAAAAAAATCCATAAAGAAACAACAGCTACGATCATCACTCATGACCATTGCCACAACCAAGCCCATTGCCATGAGCCTGTCACAGTCCCTACTGAGTCACTGACTGACAACCACCACCATCACAACCAAAATCACCTTGACCATCTAAATCATCATTGCTATTTGGCACAGCACACTTCTTGTGTAGCTGTAATAATATCCTCAGCTTATCGGGGTGGGGGTGGGAGCATCATCGCTATGCCATTAACATTGCTACGAGGCCAACATCATAACCTGATTTATTGCAAGCACTTCCACCACCGCTGTCATCAGTAGGAGTACCACATACCATCACCACTGTGACCACCACCTATGTCAGTCACCACTACTTTTGCTACAAGTATCATCACATCACAATTTCAGCCATGATAATTTGCTCTAATAATTTTATAACCTACAAATTTGACAGTGCCCCCTAAGGAAAAAGAAGTCGATTTATTTGCAGTCATAACCCAACTATAAGTAATGCCAGCTATTGCATTTGAGGGCTATGTACAAAATTTTCATTATTGAATATGATTCCATCATTTCAATTCAAGCATTAGATAAAAGGACAAACAGTTTGAAGCACTTTACAAATGATTACAGCAACTAACAATCTGATTTGAGTGGTGATGATCTTTATGGCACACTATGGTTCCATTTTAGACATACAATCTGTACTTCAAATTTTACACCAAACAAGCTTCTCTACCAGGAGCATTTTACAGGGACGTGATTTAAACCTAACATAGGCAAACTTCCAGCCAAATGAATAAATTTAAAAGAAAACATGAGATGTAAGCAGAATATTAGGTTCAAACTGACCTTTGCTACAGCAGCCTGCTTGGACGTTGTCGATCTAGATTTATCTGATAAAGCCCTTGACAAGCGCGGGATACCATCATCAATAATTTCAGAACTTATTCCATAAGGAACCACATTTACCTCTGGAAATGAAAAGGGTTCCCGTAGTTGCTTATTATCGAAAGTATCCCCAACTGGAGATGGAGTTGAATTGCTATTTATCCTCAGCTCACGAGACTGATATACCAAACCTGATGCATGGCTGAAGTGGCCATTCATGTGTGGAAAGCCTCCACCGGGAGAATTATCTACAGTCGAACTCCTCGAGCAAAGCCCCCCCATTGTATTGATCCCCTCAACTTAAAGAGTTGCGTAATTATCCCAAAATTCCATCTAAATTACAAGAAGCTGGTTTATTTACAAGAAGTAGGAAAACCCTATTATCAGAACACAACTGATGAGCACAGTATAGAGATACGTCGCAGATCAAAAGCACCCTTTAAAAGTTCACCACAGGACTGATTCACACCACCTTGAAGCTCAAAATGTAGTTCCTTGATGCATCAAAATCACCACCAGAACCAATTTCGATCACTACTTCGGCTCCTATCCATTAATACCGAGTCACTGATCCAGTAAATCAAGAAAACAGCCAAACCTATTTAGTATAGGTTATAAGAGAGATCAAATTTAAGTAAAAATAAAAAATAAATTAAATCATCTAATTAAGAAGAAACATGAAGACCCATTTACCAGTTCATAAAAAAAGAATCAACGAGACGTAAGAAGAGAGCCAAAAGTGATCAAAAACCCAGGAACAAGAAAAACAAGAAGCACATTTACACACGAACAAGAGGAAAGCATCAATCTTTGCCGAAATTAGAGAAAAAAACACATATTTACACGCAAAGATGACAAATTTACACATAATCGACATCAAAGAAAATAGGAAAACCTACCAGAAGACAGAGAGAGATCTAACATAAGATAGAACAACAGCTTGCGGCTTATTTTTCTTTCTCAGAAGCAGAAGCACAAGAAGAGAGATGGATGAAAGTGATATTGAAGGAGAGAAGAAGAAGACCCAGTGAAGGTAGAAGGAGAGAAGACGAGGTGCGAAGAGAGAAAGGGTCTTGACTCTTGATTGAGCCTGTGTCAAGTCAGCCAGCCGCTCACTTCCTCTCCACTGTTAAAAACCAAATCATACAATAGCAAAACAAAACAAACCACTAGCAGACAGAGCAACAAAGAGAAAAGAGAGTCAAAACTCAAAACTCAAAACTCAAAACTCAAAACCCAAACTAAACTTCCCTAGTCCAAAAACTCTACTTAACCATGGTTTACCATGTCAGATTGCCCAGTCTCAGCCTTGTCACGTTCTTACACGCTTCATTGTCTTTGAAATTACAAATAGATATATTATTAATGGATTTACTAAAAAAAAACTAGTATAATACAAGCTTTTTCTCTCCTTAAAATTATCATTCTTGCTTTCATTTTTTGTAATTTACATTTTCAAAGCTACAAGTTTTTCCTCTCCTTTTTTTCTTGTTTTATACAAGCTTTTTCTCCTCCAAATTTAACTAGTAGTATGTGATGGATTGAGATCAAAATTCTAACTATTTTTTCAAATAATAGTGCCTCTTTTATAAAGAAAATGATATCCTTCAATTATGTCAACTCATTTTTTGTTTAACTTTTGTTTATATTTTGTCAATAGATATATAAAACTTGAAGATTGGAAATGTAAACAAGGTGATTCGTGGTAGGAAATACCACCGAACGAAGTACCACCGAACTACAAGCTCATTGTTAACATTTGTTTATATAAACGGTGGAAGAAGTCTATATTGGTCATCATCAATAATCCTCCTCTTTTTTCTTAATATTTTTTTTCCCACATTCTATTTCTACGCCTTATTTTTGTTTACATAGGTGTTGAATCCAAGTAAGGGAATCTAGTAATTTCATCTAAATAAATCAACAATTACTAGGAGTGCCTTTGTCCTTTTTTATTAGGAAGACGTTTTAATTTCCTAACGTGCTAACTTTTAATTTCAACCATCATAATAATACTTGAATACATTCTCCAATTGTGTTAACAACATTCGTTTCCGAGCACAATTACTTACCCAACGCATTTCCCTTGTAACTACTACTTACTGGACACAATTAAGGTAATAATTTTTAAGTATTTACTCGAAAATGACGCATGAAATTCACCTATATAGTTCGTAGACGATTCTATATTTCTCAAACTATCTTTCGTTAAGATTATGTCGATTTCAGGTGGAAAATCCTTATGTACCGTATTGGATGAAAAATTATATTCTTTCATTTGACGGTACGGTCAGTTGATACAAATAATTTAAGGCCATGACCTAAGAATTTAGGGCCATGGTCGAGACATTTAGGTCCCTGGTTGAGGAATTTAAAGCCCTAGCCGAGACATTTAGAGCTCTGAACAAGCTAGGCCTCGGTTAAGGAATTTAGGGCCCTGATCGAGCAATTTAGGGCCATGACTTAGGAATTTAAGTCCTTGGCCGAGAATTTTGAAGGCCTTGGTAGGGAAGTATAAGACCCTGACCGAGACATTTTTTTAGCATCCAAACCATGTAGAAAGTTAGAAACGGTTTGGTTTAGTTCACGGATTTTAGAATTCACACTATTTTGGTTTGCTCCGGTTTTTATGTAAATGTTCTAGAGTAAAAAAATGAGCATTTATGGTCAAAATTAAACCTACATCTACATCGTCAAAAACAGTTCTAAATAGTTAAAATCAAATTTAAATGGTTAAAATCGCTAATAAAGGGTTAAAATGTTTGATAAGCTAATAGATAATTCCGTATTCATAATTCCAAATATAAACTCGCCCAATTTAGTGGCACCCATCTAGGTTTTACATGAACTCAATTGAAGTAGGACCGATTTGATGAACTTAGGTATATTTTCTACATCCATTAATTAAAATTGTTTTGAGAAACAATAAAAGTTGAAGGATATATGATAGTTAAACCAATCGGCCAAAATTGACTCTAATATATGGTAAGTCCAGGATACTGCCTATCAAAAGAATAAAAAACTCACTCTTCACCATTTACACATCCTGTTCAGATCATTAGTGCATGGAATCTATTACTATGTTCTCACGATGACTCCGTATCATTTATATGAGTAGGGTGTATGATATGAATTGTGGCTCAGAGAGTATCCAATAATTACTTCAAACATCCCTCCTTAAAACAACAAAAGTGGGGGGGAAAATGCAATCATGTCATAATAGCTTTGGTTTTAAGATTATACCCTGATCAAGAAAAGCAAAAGGCAAATTACTCTCTCATTCACCTCTACCCAAGGGGATTGGTAAATATGACTTCTTGCAAGGAGAAATTTCAAATCTTCAACAATAAAATCCTCAGAAACTTGAGATTTTTTCAAAGACTGACACGAAATCCTTTAACACCATAAAACTCTTGCAAACGAGTAAGTTGTCAGCGGTAACCAATAAGTGTTATTCAACAACTAGAGATGATCCAGCAATGGCCGAAATCTTGCATGCAGGGACAATTTGCCGGTAAGTAGTTAAAAAATGGGAAGAGGCCAGCTAAACTACACAATTACATTGATAGGAAAGGATCACTTTTATCTTTTCAACAAGATCTCGCCCGCCCATCCTGACAGCTCTGCAAGAATGACAAAATGGCACGGCACTGCTGAAAATTGATTAGCATCGTAAAATAACCTCTCCCTGCAAAAATGAGCATGGCAATTTTCAGCATCGTTTTTAATTATCAGCAGCGGGAGCTAATCTAGCTTGCATCAGAAGAGATGACATACATCTACCAGATTAAAGAAATGGATCCCGCATAATAATGAGAGAGAAAATGAAGAAAACAAAACCAAGGCCAGGAATAACTCATCTAAAGTTGTAATATAGACAAATGAGATATGCCGCATAATTAAAAAGAAAAAGAATGATTACCATTTCGAGATCGTCTACGTTTTGGACTCTGAAATCAGGTCTTCCAACTCATCAACAATCACATTATGGCAGAAAACATATTGGTCCTGTAACACACCGTATTGAACACAGTCAGCAACATACTTTAGGAGGCAAAATCTACAATAAGTGGCCATAGTTCTTCCATACAAGCCACTTGCTTCCCACAGCATGGGTGTGATGGTGGAAAACAAATACTAGTTACCAAGGATGAAAAGGTTTCAACCTGCTCTAGTAAAAAAATTAGGGCTACCCCACTAATCAAAATCCTCAAACTATGTGAACAATAAGTGGTCTCCTGAATCCACCCAATCCTTGTTGTTCCAGGCTTAATAAAGAGTCAAAATCAGCTGCCACTCAATCCCATAGCATGCACTGAATCTAGAGGCAAAACTTTTGGGTACTCTCCACACGTTTGCTGCCTGAACACAAGGCATGGCATCCCTATTTTTGTATCACAAGGGAAAATAAGCACTCAACCATAAAAGTACTAGAACCCAAAAATCTATACAGAATGGAAGGCAAACAAGCAGCAAATAGGTCAAATATTTCATTGTTCTGGTCGTCTATGAGCCCATAGTGGAACTTATCATAACGTCAAGAAAGAGAATAGGTTTCAGACCTAGTCCCACTACCTCTAAGGGTGGTCAAGGGAATGGTTCGGGGAGATCACTCATGAACTCAAGAAAAACAACTCTTTAGATTGCATCTTTTCAGAAGAATCATTAGAAATGTACAATATGTCCTTGAAATTTAGCTTATAGACAGATCTCAAAAGCAGTTCCCATAAAAATATGGAAATATTCACCTTAACACATCTTTGCTCATGCATACTCGCATACACATAATGATAAATGTCATAAATCTCTGAAACAAAGAAAGAACTCAGAATGCACATTGAAACTTAGATATGAACACGTACTAGCAAGAAAATGGGATAAAACTGGATTCTAGGTGGCTATGCACGATGCTAATGGTTTTAATTCCCTACAATGCTAAAAGAAATCCCAAGTATGAGTAAAATCCAGTTTATCAAGAGTATTCAAAATAGGTAGGCTACGTATAGGAGGAATCAAGTGAAAAGGAAAATCTCCAACTCAAAGGAAACCATCAGGCTTAAGCCTGGTAGCTAAGCATTTTCTGCCGAATAATTTGTGGTCTGGGGTTCAAACCTGTAAGGACAAATCCCGGTAACAATTAACGTAATAATAGTTTATAATTTGTGTTTTGAAAAATCAAAACTCAGGGTAAATAATGTTGCAAAGAAAAAACAACCTCAGAAGAAAGAATTAGTCCTGTCCCATAACAAAGCAACTATTCAAGACAAACGGCTGACAGAAGAGGAGTTAAACGATAACCCTTTTTTATTAGACTTAAACTTAATGCTACCAGGAACACACAGAGCCCCAGGATGATTATCACGACTTATAAAGTTTAAGAAGATCCAAAAAGGAAAACTAAATTAAACAAAAATGAGGAAGTTACCATGGTTTGAACCATCCCAACTCGCTGAGACCTAAATATTGCTACAGTATTAGCAATATCTAAAGCAGACATGTCTCCAACAAGGATTCTCTGGATTGTGTTGTGAATTGCACAGTATGTTCCAGTTCTGCCAATACCTGCACTGGAAAAAACAAAAACAAAAAGTTGTCTCAGACAGGGTTCATAATTTGATTGAATATCACAGAAGTTCAAAAATAATAGACATGATGAGAACCTGCAGTGGACAATGATCGGGCCGAGAATGGGTGGTACATGATAAGTTCTACTTAAAATTTCACGCACAGCAAGTGTGTCCTTGGGAACTCCATGGTCAGGCCATTCAGGATACTGAACATGCAACACAGATACGGGCAGCTCTTCTGCCTGCAAAAAGAATGGGAAAAAGAAGACAGGACAGAGGTAGCAAGTTATGCTTTTCCATAATGAAGAGTAACTAAAAATGAAAGTATAAACCAAGCAATAAAGAGATTCCAGCTAATTAAGGAGGGAACACATAACGCCAAACAGTCAAGCTACAAGCATTCTTCTGGAACAAAAGGATTTAAGCTTTTTCAACTTTGAAAAACAACACGCGAAGAGAAATATAGTTACAACCTTGAATTGGATTCCTGCAAAAAGATACAAGTGCTAGCTAACATCAGAAAATTACTGAGATCACAGCCAAAACTACCAACTCCAGCTCCTTCAGAATAAACAACAAAAGACCACATTTTGTGCTACTTATTGTTCCAGTTGTTTCAGATTTGCAACACATGGTTTTACAGCACCTAAAGTCAGATATGAAAATGAGCACGAATGATGAACTGAAGCCAATCCAGAGGGTCATAAAAACACCAAGATATATTTTAGAAGCTGCTTTTAAGTTTCCAATAGTTATTCTAGAAGCTAAAATCACATGTCATCACGAAACAAAACATTAGTATAATCATCCTCCAAATTTATTATCCCATGCCAACAGTAGCTCAAGACAAAAAAACAGAGAGAGATGTATCTTTAATTCTGACATTCTATCAAACCATCAAGAACACAAAAAACTGTGAGCATTGGAAGAAAGTTCATCCCCAACACACTCACTTTACTAATTGACCCATACCTGACCACACATTTTATCATTTTTGGCTTGCTTAAAAAATCCTTTACTGTGATGAAGACAAACAGACTAATACCTCTTTATAGCCAACCTCCAAGTTGCGTAATACTAATGAAGTTTCAGTAGAATTTATCCACTTGGTGCCTATAGTTATATTTCCAAAATCTCTAGGGCCATCTTCTGCTCCAAAGTAATCTCCACATTTTACTGTCTGTGAATACAATCAAATTAAGAATTAATACTCAATCAGAACCAGAAACCAATATTCAATAATTTCAGAAATATAACACTCATGTTAAAAGGCACATGAGATCTCTCAGCTTCTACCCCAACACTTCATAGATGTAGTATTAGCTTACAGGGTTTATTAGAAAATGCTTGTGAAACCTAGAATGTATATATTAACTCTGGTCCACCATAGATTAGTTAGTTTCAATATGAGAACTGATATAGATAGTATTGATACTCCAAAGACAATTTTCAAGTTTTAGCATGCATAGACAATACTGTACTGTACTCCAGAAAATTCAATAAGACAACAATAAAGATGTACACAAAAATTGAAAAAAAGTAAGTTAAGAGCCTGGAGCATCTTCATTTAAATTATTGCTGTTTCAACCATATCTGGAGGAGCTAGATATTGTCAGAAGAGACACCTTGAACAGAAAACAAAGCAATACCTTGCAGTTGTCAACTAGCCGAGTAAGCATAACGATCACAGGGCAATGGTACTGGATTACCATCTCCCAGAAATCCTCATAGGTGTGTGCCAGTGGACCTTGTGTTGCTATAAACTGAGAAATGTCTTCAGATGAAGAAGTCTGCAAGAAAGAATAAATTCGAAGGAGTTGTGGGCAGGAATATAATTTCAAGCACCTCATACAAATGGGCCAGAGAGAGTTAATTATACCGAGATGATGCTTGCATTGATGTATCCCCTTGCAGATGGTCTGTAATCTTTGCACGGATTCAGAACAACCCTATTTTGGTCAACTGAAATCAATAATAATTCAAAACCCTATAAGCAAATGCTCATATTCAACCGTGATATACAGTTCTAAACTGTGAACATAATAAATTAACTCACATGGTAAAACATCCATGTAGCGATTTTTGCTCAAGTTAACACCATCAAAAGCCACCTTGCAGTTGCTTTCCATCTGAGATTGTGTTATCCTATTAGCCTGCAATAACGACAGAACAACATGCAGTTTAATACCAAGAGTACAACTTCATAAAACTTGGATTATGTACAAAATCCCCCAACAAGAAGTCCTTTTTAAGTCAAGCAAACAATATTTAACAGTAGAACGTTGGTAACTTTCTTTAATATGAATTCCCACACAGAAAACTTAATATTATTTTCTCGCATCTCTAGTTTTTCTAGGAAAGGCCAGCAAGGCAGGAATTTGAAATTGTTTCTAAATAAAACCAGCAAGTGATTATATCCCAATACATATTCCTAAGCAACAAACACGAGAAAGCACCTAATTTTCACAGTCTAAACAGCATTCAGTTCCTTACAGCATAAAAGCAAGCAAAGTGAGAGCATGGGTATCCCCAAGAATAAGAGAACAGTGCAAGGAACTGAATATAGACCTGCAAATGAACGAATTCTTGGATCAGTTTATCTGGGGACCGAAGCTTCTCTTGGAAGAAATCAAGGGCTTCAGTGCAGAACTTGCGCTGATCGGGAGAGAGGCGTAGTTTAGGAGGCGGATCAGGGGAGAATTGCAGGCGTTTGGGAAGGGAAGGAACGGTGGCAGGGGGTGGGATCCCGGCGGAGGAAGTGGCCATGGCTGATCTCCCGCGGCGGAGGAAGCGGGAGGGAGAGCGAATAGAAATAAAGTTTCCCAGTTGTGCGAGTGGGGCAATGGCCAATGGGAAAGCTTTGGGATTCTTCCTCCTCTTCCTCCTCTTCCTCCTCCTCTTAATTCACCTGCTAAAGTAAGCTGATGAGGAGGATTCCGTCCGTCGACTCTGTTTTGTTGCTCCATTTTTGTTTTGTTTTGTTTTTTTTCTTACGATGGGTAAAATAGCAGTGGTTAATGTTTGTAATTGTTACTGTAAAAAAAAGAAAAAAAAAACCCTCCTTGAACCCTCCCCTCCTCTTCGTCCCCTCTCCTCACTACTCACCGCACCCACTCAACAAAATGCAGTTTCTTCTCCGGTATCTGTCGAAGCCTCATAACCACCAGATTCAGCACCACCACCACCTCCATCGCAGAAGCCTTGTCGACTTGGCGTCTATCAAGCACGTCCGAGACAGAGGCCTGGACCATGCTGTGGAGCGAGAAAACCACTTGAAGCCGGTCCTAAACCTCAAGAACCTCATTAAACAGGAGCCATCGAAATCTCTCCCAATCTCTGTCATCTCCCAACAAAAGGACAAACTCAACATCCCCACGCGCCCCATCGAGTTCATTCGCAGGTACCCTTCCATATTTGAAGAATTCTTGCCTGGTGGCATAGGGATTCTCCCTCACATCAAGCTCACCCCGCAGGTAATTGACCTTGATGCTGAAGAACAGTTAGTTTATCAAACTGAATATTATAGACAGGAATCTGCCAATAGGCTTTTGAAGTTGCTCATGATTTCTAGAACTGACAAGATTCCTTTAGAGGTTCTTGATTTAGTAAAATTTGATCTTGGTTTACCTCAAGATTTTGTGAAAAGTTTGGTTCCTGAGTTTCCTGATTGTTTTAGAGTTATTGGCACCGAGGATTTGCTTCCTGGGTTGATTTCAGATTTGGAATTGGAGTTGGTTTGTTGGAACAATGAGTTAGCTGTTTCAGTTCTCGAAAAGAAGGCCAAAAATGGGAAAATGGGCAATGAAAAAGGGTTGCCTTTCGCATTTCCAATGCAGTTTTCGACGGGTTTTGAAATGGATAAAAAGTTGAAAAATTGGCTGGATGATTGGCAAAAACTGCCTTACATTTCTCCGTACGAGAATGCAAAACATCTAGGGCCGAATACTGATGAATCTGATAAGTGGATTGTTGGGGTTTTGCATGAGATACTTAATCTGTTTGTTGCGAAGAAGGTGGAGCGGGACACTTTGTTGCATCTTGGAGAGTATTTGGGTATCAGGTCAAGGTTTAAGAGAGCATTTCTTCACCATCCAGGGATATTTTATTTGTCGAATAAGATGGGGGCTTATACTGTGGTTTTGAAGGATTCCTATAAGAGGGGTTCAGTAATTGAGAAGAGCCCAATGATGGATATCAGGAATCAGTACGTTCATCTTATGAACACAGTAGTTAAAGATCATAAGGTGATAAGTGTTCCAAGTGGAAGCAAACAACAAGAAAAGATGATTGCTTTTGAGTACAAGGAACAAGGGGTAGAAGAGGATGGTGAAGGAAGTGTGGGAGTGGATAAGATGGGATCAGATTTTGAGGATGATAGCGATGATGGATATGAATATTGTAACGATGAGGAGGAAATGGAGGGGGGTAGTGAGAAACGCGCTCCTTGGAATGCCACTTCTCAGGGGAGAAGAGCACCTAGGAAGAATTTGGATGTTAGGGGACCTTCAAGAAATGCTAGTAGAGAAAGGTCGGTTGAGAAACACCGTGGTCAGGCTATGGATAAAGGCTCATCAAGAGATGACAGCAGAACAGAAGAGCATAAAGAGAGTAATTTCCGTGGGAGCAAGAAATGGGCACCTTCAAGGTATGATGGAAGAGAAAGGTCATTTGATAAACACCATGGTGGGACTAATGATAAAGTTGCATCTAGGGATTATATCAAAACCAAAATGCAGAACGTGCATGACATACTTCGTAGCAAGAAGTCAGATATAAGAGGCCCTTCAAGGAATTATGGAAGAGAGAGGTCAGTTGAGAAACACCATGGTAGGATTAGGGATAATGGTCCACCAAGAGATAATAACAAAGCAGAAATGCATAAAGGGCACGATATACTTGGTGGCAAGAACTCAGATGTAAGAGGTCCTTCAAGGAATTATGGAAGAGAGAGATCAGTTGAGAAATACCATGGTAGGTTTAGGGATAAAGGTCCACCAAGAGATAATAACAAAGCAGAAATGCATAAAGGGCACGATATACTTGGTGGCAAGAACTCAGATATAAGA
>NBIL01084636.1:0-15126 GCA_002752925.1 Viola pubescens var. scabriuscula | reverse complement strand
TGATGGTCTAAGTGTACTCGTTAAAACAATCAACGTAGTTGACCGCAATAATTTCGAATAGGAATAATTATTTAGAAAAACTATATAGCATGGTTTTAAATCATGGGTAACGAAATGGAAATTATATCGTAATGAAAATCGCGAAAAATAATGACATAATATAACGGTTGTGACTCATTTTGATAATTCTCGTCTAAAATCATGAAACTACTCACATATAAAGTAACATAGACTTGAATCCTTTCTCATTAGTTTTTTAATTATCACAATACCATTAGTTAAATTACACACTTAAAAGACTATTAAATTTATTATAGTTTTCAACTCAATGTAGATTTTAAAAGGAAGAATAAAAAATTAAAAGTGACTATTTTTTTCTTTTTCTTAAAGATAAATATGCAACTAATTAAACACTATATATTTACATAAACAAAGGAAGCAAAGGAGGGAAGACAGATTGAAAAATGGATGTTTTTTGTTCTTCAACTAATCTAAAGCTTGTAGTAGTGGTTGTTATGCTATTTCTATCACCACCTTCATTAATGGTAGTTTCATCGCTTTCTTGGATTCAAGATGAGTTTCTCCATTGTCTTCCTCTCCATTCCGAGTTTTCTACTCTCATGGTCTCCACCACCTTTTTCACACCCGACAAAAACCTGTCTTCATTCACTTCTGTCTTGTTATCCACTGCTCAAAACCTCAGATTCACATCTTCTTCCACCCCAAAACCAGAATTCATCTTCAGACCTTTGCAAGAATCCCATGTCCAAGCGGCTGTTGTTTGCTCCAAACACCTCGGAATTCACTTACGACTCCGAAGTGGAGGCCATGATTTCGAAGGCCTCTCCTATATCTCTCAGATTGATACACCTTTCGCTGTTTTGGATCTGGTCAATCTTCGCTCCATCAGCGTTGACATCAAGCAGAACACTGCGTGGGTTCAATCAGGTGCGATGCAACACACATTCTTACTTTTTTGTTTTGTTTTGTTTACAAGTTGATTTGAAGAGTACTTAACCTTTTCAATGATCTCAATTAGTTTAATGACACTTCTCATTTTTTAGTATTCCTCAAGAGTTGACTTCTACTCACATGACTCATTAAATTCTCCTATTCTCACTCGTTAAATCTCTTTAATTAAGCACTTGTGGCTGATGTTTGAGGATATACTTGTTGGTTGTTCCTACGAGCTCATTATCATCTCATATTAAAAATATAACAAGTTATTGCACTACAAACCTATTTGAAATTGCTTTCCAAATAAATTTTTCTTTCTGTTACAACTGATCTAATGATAAAAACTATTTCGGATAGAATCTTCAAATTTGATGAAGTAAAATCTACTAAAAAAAGACTATCCAAACAGGTCATTCGTAGGATATTATAATCTTTTTCTTGAAAATGATATTTTAAGTAAGGTTGTTGACGAAAAATGAAATGATTAGGTATCCAAATCGTAACAAATATGAAAATATTAATAATTGGATGTATTTACTAGACGAATATATATAGCACTATAACTTTGTTTTGTTCCCTTGGTAATCCATTTTTTTTAATTCGAACCTACGTAAAAATATAAAAAGCATATAAATTTATAGCATTGATACACGTGTTAATCTCAAATTATCATAATTATTAAGTAGTAAATTGATTTAAGCTTTAAATATTATAGGTACAAAATAGAGCTAGGGTCCATAGGGACTAAAAGTGTTATTATATATTACTCCCTCCGGGCTTTATTAATTGACGTTTTAAAATAGTAGTAAAATTTAAAACAATGATTAATGATCTTATTTTATTTCACGTTATTTTATTTTTACCCATAATTTTCATTCAAATTACCACATCATTATTAAATTGGGTTGATGCATAAGGGTTAATTTGTCATTTGCACCAAAAAAATTCGTAGGAAAATGACAGTTATTAAAATTCAGAGGGAGTAGTAGATAGTAGATATCCTGTTACCCTCGATTCTAAACCAAGTCTAACATACATGTCTTCGCAGGTGCAACGACTGGAGAACTATATTACGGGATTTCCAAGAAGAGTAAAACCCATGCATTCCCAGGTGGTATTTGCACCAGCTTAGGCATCGGCGGGCACTTTAGTGGAGGCGCATATGGTACATTGTCCAGGAAGTATGGCATTGGTGCTGATAATGTCATCGATGCGCGCATAGTCGATGCTCGTGGCATAGTCCTAGACCGAGAAGGGATGGGCGAAGATCTTTTCTGGGCCATCAGAGGAGGCGGAGGCGGCAGTTTTGGGATTGTTACCGCCTGGAAACTAAGGTTGGTTCATGTGCCACCTACTGTCACGGTTTTCACACTAACTAAAACTTTAGAACAAGATGCTATCAAGCTACTAAACAGGTGGCAAGAAATCGGTCACAATCTCGAGGATGATCTCTTCTTAAGCGCGATCATGACAGTACAAGGCAATGGTAGTAGTCAGGGTGAAAGATCAGGAGTAGTGTCCTTTACTGGTTTGTTTCTTGGCAAAGCGAAAAAGCTCGTTCGAGTACTGGGGACTAGCTTCCCAGAATTGGGTCTGGATGTAAAGGATTGCGTGGAAACAAGTTGGATAAAATCAGTGCTGTATATGAATTTCCAACCAAGCAACACGCCACTTGAAACTTTACTACAACCCAAGAACCCATTCAAGAACTACTTTAAAGCCAAGTCGGATTTTGTCAAGAGTCCGATTCCAGAAGTTGTGCTTAGAGGTCTATGGGAAAGGTTAGTTAAGGAAGACAATCCTCGAATAGAATTCGATTCTTTCGGTGGGATGATGAGCAGAATTCCGGAGTCTGAGATACCTTTCCCACATAGAAAAGGAAACATATTCAAGATTCAGTACATGACTGGCTGGATGAATGAAGAGGACAAAGCAACAAAACATATAGAATGGATTAGGGAAGTTTATGATTTTATGAAGCCCTATGTCTCAAAGTCTCCAAGGGGTGCTTATGTCAACAGTAGGGACCTAGATTTGGGCATGAACACAAAGATGGACACAAGCATTGAAGAAGCAAGTATTTGGGGTGAAAAGTACTTCAAGCACAATTTCCACAAATTGGTGCAGGTGAAAACTAGAATTGATCCTCACAACTTCTTCAGGCATGAACAGAGCATTCCTCCTCTTGTAATATCAAAGTGAAGATGCGGAATTGTGGTTTACCTAGAGACTAACTTGTAGTCTCTTAAAATTTGTCTGTTTGGGTTTCAATCAGTTTAAAAATAACTACGAAAAAAATAACAATAATACTATTCAAGAGCTTCAATTCTAGAAAGATAGCCTAATCAGTTAAGAATAAGACCAGTAAAAAGAAGGAATGCAACAAAAGCAGTTAAACAAGGGGCAAAGCTTTATACTTGGCTTGTTCATTTCAACATTCCTTTCGTTCTTATAACTGAATCGCAAATCAATCGAGAAAATACGGACTCTAACACGAAATGAAGAGAAATATTCCAATAAATTAACTATATCAGTATATATTTACAGATGATCTAGCATATATTTACATATAAACCAGGAAGAACAGGTCAGAAACATGTTAACTTCTCTGTTTTGGTCAAGTAAGATGTGTTAAACTCTACAAGTCAATGAAGTGATATACAACCTGCATCTTGACAAGCATCTCCTTGTTGCACCTACCAACATGTGAACACATGAAAGAAATCAACTTCACAATCCTAGAAAATAGAAGAGCACTATACTTAATAAATTATTCTTGGTCCTTAAGTTGGCGAATAGACAGATGCAATAGTGAAGTTGAAGTATACAAACAATAATATGATAATTATAAATGCCCCATCAGATGATATTCAAACAATCATGACACTACTACCTGCTAAAGTTTTGAAGGTTGTAATGCCACCATTCATTTCTTTGTCGCATCAATAAACATGGCTCGAGTCCAATGCTCAACATCCTCAGTCTGTGATGGTGGAGGAGGAAAAGTAGCATGCTCCACAAGATCCCATTCATCAATAATGTTTTCACTCTTTCCAACATCAGATATCCCTGTGGCATAAAGAAAACTAGTGGCCGAACTTGGAAGGGGGTTATCGAACAAGTGTTTCTGCAAGGCAAACCAAAAATTGTGAGAACCATTCAAAAAATGCCACTGAAGAATCTACAGTTAAAGCACAGTCAATTTCATAATAAACCAGAGATCATTCATTTATATGCATGAAAAGCGTGATAAAGCATTTTAACAATGTAGCGTATCCAAAATGCAGACCAAGTGACCAAGTACTGCAAAAAAAATGTTCAATCTCCCCTGACAGGTTCACCAAGAAAAAATGAATAAAATAACAAGCACGTGAGCATATGAGTTTAAACAATTGAACAACTCTACATATGAATGTCAAGCGAGAGATGGAACACACTTGGTACACCAACTTGAATGTCAATTGCTTTCATTATATCCAAAAACAGAAGTCCACAAAATGCTGCCTTAAACCTTACAAGAAATTTCAAGGTTGACCCTTATCACTAAAGTGTACAATATAAAGGCATACTACCATGAACAGTTATAATAACATGTGTTGCATGTATATATAGTTTTTCAATTAAAAAAGAATAAAAGAATAAACAAAAAATCAACTTGCTTTAACCCATGGTAAAAAGTGCTAAATAAAGAACACTAATATGTATATACATATACTTGTTGAAATTAGGGAAGTAGCTCCTGGTATTAGCTGGGGTAATATTAAAATCTATCACAGTATGCTCCAATTGATACTTCTCATTAGTAAATGTTAAATGATATTTGACAGGATAACAGACATGCTGTCATAAAAAATATTGATGATAAAGTTTACCTTATTATCAAACTTCCAGGATATTCATGAAAGTGTATATGAATATTTGAGGATATATTTGCACTTGGCCATTTTCAAAGAAAATTTGGTAAAATAATAAGTACTGTGAATGTTGAAACCCATCAAATCCTCTAGTCAATATCCAGGTGCACGTGCGCCCCAGACATTTGTGATCAAACATATTATGAAATGAGGGAAGTAGCTCTCTGTATTAGGTGGGGCAATGACAAAATTGGTTACAATATGAGATCACATGATTTACATGCCTTCAGTAAATGTGTAGATGACAATAGAAAAGATAACAAACATGTTCTCATATTAAAATATTTAGGATAAAGCTTACTTTTTATCCAACTTTTAGGGTATTTGAAGTGTAAAGTCAATTTGGGGCCGTATTTGTACTAAGCCATTTTTTGTGTTCTGTTCTTTTGATAAAATCTTGCAGTTTACTCTTCAAATTAAAAACAAAAAAATAGATCATAATAACTATGGATATTGAAGCAACCCCATCAAAACCCCTATTCAACAGCTAGACACACCCTACTAGTTACTATTCTTCTAAACTAACAACAAACCTCCAGGTCATAAGAGATTACTCTTGGTTTTCATTTCAGCATCACTAACTCGAAAAATTGGAAAGAAATTTAAAAGTTTTTCTGAAGAACAAAAGCTAAGGCTATACCGTCAGATGCAGCGCATGTGCACTCTCCAGTAGGGCACTTGATGAAATGGCAGAGTTCCATACTGATTTGTTCATTTTTTGAACTTGCTTACAGGACCTGAAAGTCAGAATAAATTTTTAATGCATAAATAGAGTAACAACTTGTATTTAGTGAGAACACAGCTTTTCTTTTGCTGAAGCAAAAAGGATAAATTCTTATCGTATGACTTGGAAGATATTGTGCTTAAACAAGAATTATTTTGGATGGAGATAGCCGGTGGAGACTATAATCATCAAAAGATAATCACTAAATTCACCAGACTTTGGTAAACATTTTAGTATGAGCAACAGTCGAAAGAGTTACCAATTCAAAAAAAAACATTTCCCATCCCATTTTTTGCAACAGAACTTGGGATAGTGTAAATCTTTTGCAGAAACAGAAGCCCACCCGTCAAATTTAGAATCAGTGATGAAATTCCATCAGACATGGCTATTACTTGATGGTGGGGCACTATGCCACATTTAGCAGGAATATCCTGTTGTGTTAATGCAACAGGAAAATGTAAACAGTGTCACGCCCACATGAATTGATTTTATGGGTCCCATAATGAGTAACATTAGGAGACATTATTCAGCCTATGCCACTTAGGCTTTCGTACCTTGCAAACACATTCAACTGCCCTTGATTAGGTGCAGGTCTAGGAGTTTAATTTGTCAAAATGTTTAAAACAAACACGTGAGCAAACACAGCATTTGAACAGCCTTACTCTGGTTATCGGTTTAAAACGAGATATAGAAGTTGCAACGTTCACATTTAAAAGAACAAGAACCACCACGCGAATTCTGCATGCAGTGAACAAGTGTTTAAAACTCACGAAGAGCCCATGTACGGTAGGAAAATTCACGAGTCCAATTAGGATACAGCAAGTTGCAACTTGCAAGTAAATGGGATCATCTTATAAACCTGATTCTGATGTCCAGACTGCTAGATTCAGAATCAACAGGTGCATCAAGCATTAATCATGAACAGTCTACACATGACAAATTTGTGTACATAACCAAAGATGACCGTCTTCTCCTAACAGATAGTCTGAAGAGAAGAAGCATTTAAAGTGTAAAGGTGACACACCTTACTTTCTCACTTTCTGGTTCTCATCCATAAAATCATAATAGTGGCTGACCATTAAACTCAAATGTCACACAAAAATTATGATGGAGAGAAGACATACCTTGAACAGGCCAATTTAAGCGAAATAACAGAACGGACATCATTTGAGGAAGACAGAGTGGTTAATAATTTTGCAAATGCTTCAAAAGTAGACGCTTCAGAGGGAACATCTAAACACAGCAAGTTGTAACAGTAAGCTGTTACACATGCCACACTCTTCTTCAGAAGTGCAATCCCTTTTTGCAAGTCCTTGTGTGTTTCAATAGAATGTGGAGAAGCAGAAGAATAATCAAAACTACTACTTCCCAAAGAATCCAGGCGGGGCCTTCTCTCTGATTCCATTGAACCAAGACTAAAATTACTTGAGCTTCTATCACTCCATGAATTTTCGACACTACTAGAGCAATAACTTTGACGTGGAATAAAAAGAGGATATTCATTGCTGCAAGTCACCACAAAAGTATATACATTATTTATATGGTCATAGAAATTTCATAAGCCAAGCTAGCCATACAAAAAGTAAAACCTTCCATCCAAAATACCTTCGAGTAGAAGGGCGTGCATCCCAGTAAGAATCCCGTTGCCATATTCGAGAGCAAGAACCCTGATGGAAATTAGAATATAGAATTCAATGGCCAAATGAAAAAAAAGTCCCCCCACAACTTCAGCAATTTTAACTGAGGTTTAAGAGTCTACTTAAGAAAGAATAGATTTTGAGTTGACATTGACAATTCAGAAGGAAGTATTCACGAGCAAGTTCAACTAAGTCAAAGAAGAATTAATACAAAAAGGGACCAAATTAATCTCACAATTTGCAGCAGCATCAATAAAGTATATCAGCCTGAATGTGTACAAAAGCCCTATTATTTTGCCATCTAGCAGAAGTATCATACAAAATTATCCAGTCTCGATAAACAAATAGTATGCATTTTTTTAAAACTATTCCTTTACCAATTCACTAGAAAAAATTCTCAAGAAGGTTAAACATCATACTCTCCTACAATGTTAACTTAATGAAAATTCGTATGGCTCTAATGTTCTTGAGCACAAGTACAAATTCTCAGAAAGGAAAAACCCATAAAACCATAGGAGATTCGAAAGAAAATGACAATCAATTGTCATTAGATGGAGGCATGTGAGTGCTTACTGCAAATCCTGAGTTGTGAAGTGCAGGGGCGCCCAAGTTATGAACAATAAGATTTAGAAGTTGCACCATGTATCTGTTCGAGCCATAAGGTTTAATGATTAGTATCAACACAAGAAATTCAAAGATATACAGAAACCACTGAAGGGGAACTCCTTCAAGCAACACATAATTGTAACTCTGTTCACCATATAATACTCCTTTCAGCAAAAATAATGTACATTACTCCAATAAAGAATACGCTTAAGTAAGCTCAGAAGTGAATAACGTTGGGACACATCCACAAAGAAATAATTACACAGATAAAGAATTACCCCAAGGAGGCAGCAAGCTCTTCCTTTGGAACGGAATGAGGGTCAAGCCCTCTCGGCAAGCGCACATTACATATCTGATCATACTGACCAATAAGGCCATCTCTTCTCTCTCCATCTATATTCACCTGAGCCACATGGAATAAATTCATGATGATGAAACAACAAAATGCAAAAGAATAAGAATTTTGGAACATGGAACACATTTTCTGCAAAATTGTCACATCAAAATTGTTTTGTTTTGTTCCTAAGAAAAAAGAAACAAAGAAAGCAAAATGTGGTATGCTGTATTGCACATGTGCCCTGAGAACTATAATCACAAGCACACATTGTTAAGATTCTCACAGAACTCATCTTACAAATTATAGGACCTTCGGTACAATGTTCAGAGGCAAAACAGGGTGATTCTCTAACAGAATTTTAGAAGTAAGAAATAAACACCTGTACAGTTCTCTACACTAATTTTGTAACTTTTTTTCCGCTCATTAAATAACCACAGAAAGCCCGTTGAAGGATTTCTCTGAGCTTATCACAACATTTCCTGAAATATTTCAAGATCATTACAGGTATTCAGGTTGTTGGTTTGAAATTTTTTTCTCTAAACCATGTCCAATCGTAACTGTAAACACACACTGCTCTTCCTATTTTCCTACAATTGTATGTTACCCTACTGAATGAATTTTTTTTTAAAGACTGTTCAAGCATCATACCGAGCTTTTCATGTGTTCTCTATAAATTAGACAGACATGGACCTAAAATGGATATGAAGTCTCTATTTCCACTCCAACATTCAAAAGCTGATGTTTTGCAAATAAAAAGCTGCATCCAATGGCATGCCATATAGGAGGACAATCATCATGTTTCTTATAGGACAACATTAGCACTTGAGAAAACAAATAAACCGTTTAGCTCATTAATAGGCAAAAAATATGTTTATATTTTTCTAGTACATACCCGACGTTGGGGAAACAGCTTGCATATCTGTTTTATGAGCACCGACTGTTTATGAAGTAGTTCAGACATAATTGCCATCTACAACAAATAATGCATATAAGATTAGGATAAAACTAATGCATAAAATCAAAGGAAAAATAATCTAGGTACAATTATAAGATACATCAGCACTAAGAAATGCCAAAAATGGAAGTGGACAAAGGTTCTTACCTGCCCTAAACTCTGGGTGCATATAAGATTGGGATAAAACTTCTCCAACTGTTCAGTGCGATTTCTTTGTAACTGCAAACCATCACCCAAACGTTAGACTTCTTATCATAGTCAAAACCATGTATGGGTTTATGGGTTTTTGGGTTCATGACTTGCAGTCTAACTATCACAAGCAAAAGAGCTAAAAAATTCAGGCAACAAATAATACCGCATTCTGAGCTGATTCAAGAATTCCATATTTGATCTTTAAATCAGAAGATGTCCTCTCAATCTTAGCCTTGCCTACAAAGCATGAAGTAGCCAGAGAAATCAATACAATCAAGCCAGCTATCATCTTGAATGTCAATCTTAGCAACCAATGTAAGATTTGACTCATTTTGTTTTCTAGAGTATCATCAAGTAATTATCAATCCTGACCAACCTTGAATGAGCAGTTTCTTATTACAACGAAGCTTCTCCCTCAAATTGGCAAGCTTCTCATTTTGATTCGCTCTCCAATTCAATTGATCATCTGCCTTTCCCTGAAAACATAAGGCGTACCACCAAAAATTCCTCTTTCAAAAATTGAACAATCCGAAAAATGATGAAAAAACCAACCTTTGCCCCAATCAAACGAACTCAATCTTAGGAAGAATTCTCTAAAAGACAATGAATCACCCAAAACACAACAACAAAAAAGAAATACCTTTGCCAGAAGCACTGCTCTCAATCTCGAATATAACAAATCGCGCCGACTTCTCAATGAGTTTACCGAGTTATTGTACTCATTTAACCTGAGAAGACCACAACAATTAATTCAACAAAAACACACACACACACACACAAATCAATCTGCGCTGCAGAGCGATCCCAACAGCAAGCGAGGAGGGAATGGGCAGTTATAGTTAGCTATGCACC
The DNA here is from genome assembly GCA_002752925.1 of Viola pubescens var. scabriuscula. Classification (NCBI taxonomy): domain Eukaryota; kingdom Viridiplantae; phylum Streptophyta; class Magnoliopsida; order Malpighiales; family Violaceae; genus Viola; species Viola pubescens. The sequence goes on along the minus strand of NBIL01084636.1, from coordinate 4,952 downwards.
TGTAATTGACACAAGATACGCATATAGACGCGCGATTTGAGTTCTCACAAAGAACGCAGTTGGTGGATTTCTTGTTCATGGCTTTCAGCTCCTCATGAACAAAATTAGAAACCAAACAAACCCTAAAAGAAAAAAATTGCTGACAGAAGAAAGGAATGGTTTTGAGTTGGGGAAATTTGTTAATTAAAGCGTTTAGCGAGTGAAATTGAGGGATTGGATTGAAGAGAAAATACCGACTAGTTTCAAATTGCAGAATCTAATTGCTGACGCGGCTCAGGCGCTAAGGGTCCCGCTCTTGCAGATTGTTTTTTGGAAATTACAAATTCATCCTGTATGTATGGAGTTGCTCCAAATTTAGTCCCCAACCTATCAATTTCAACTTCAACTTCATCCCTCAAGTATCGATATTTTTTCGTCAGATCCTCTAGGTACGTAACCATCCAATTTAGTATATTATTTTATTATTTTTTATTTAGTCATGGTGTCAATGTTTCCGATAAATTTTAAAAAATAATATTTTTAAGCATTATTTATTGTTTTATTTTTTTATGATAATAATTTAATCAGATTTTGATAGGAAAAAATAAAGCTTCATCCCCTCAATCACATACTCCTATATAGCAGAGATGAAAAATGTGAGAGAGGATGAAGAAATATTTTCTTCATTTTGGTGAGGAAATGCATTTACTTGTTCTTTCATTTTTAAACAGAAAATCATTCAAAATTTAACGTCATAGATTAAAGCGAAAAATATAAAGAATATTTATGACTAAATCGGATAGTTTTGTACCTAGAGAACCTAAAAAAATACAAAAACCTGCGGGGTAAAATTGAAATTTCCCCTTTTCTATTTATTCCAATTTGGTAAAACCCCAAGGTATTCCGGATCCATACCAAACTAGAAACTAAACTGTTTTGAACTCGACTGATTTGTTTGGTTCAAATATCTTTTTTGAAAAATCGAAGAGGGAAAATCAAATATGAAACAAACAAATACAGTTCGGTCTAGTTTATTTTTTAAGAAATCAATGACCAGACCGTAAAATTTTGAACCGTTTATAATATATATATATATATATTAATGGAATTATTTATTTAAATCTATAGAGTTAGCTATTTTATTTAATATATTAAAGAATGTTTTAGATAATTAGAACTTTCATTTAACTTTTCTTAATATGGAATTTGATATAATCTTAAATAGAGTTTTCTAATATTAAATTTTAATATTTGTGTAGATTATATATACTTTTACTCTCTTTGTTGGGCAGCTAAACGATCCCAAGCAACCTTCATCCTTTGATGTCTATTTTTGTGTTAAGGTTATTGGTACAAATCATTTACCCACTCCGCTATCACTTGACAGTTGACACACAAAAACTATGGAAAAACTCTCAATGGAGAGAAAAAGACGGCCTCATGTAATAATAATGGTCTCTAAACCCTAAAACAATAGAAAGAGATGTTTAAATACCCACAAATTCAAAAAACCCGAAATTATAGTTACAAAAAATCTAAAAATTAGTTTTCTGGTTTTTTTGGGGCCTATCTCAAATCTTTATGAGCTTGAAGCACGCTAAATTTCAGCCTGATCCAACAATCAAATCAAAACTTATTGGGTTTTGTACGCTTGGGATGCTACTCTCTATCTTAAACTAGGAGGAAAGAATGTCATGTATTTCTCAATATCTCAAAGGAGTTTGAAAGGGTCAGCGGACAACAAATCAACCTTGCTAAATTTGATTCTCTTACCCATTTTCCGGTAGAAATATTCATGCTACAAGTTGTGTACTCATGGAATGGCTCCAGACTATTCGTCACTTGCAAAGAGTTGAAGTTTCCTATCCTCGTCTATATCTTCTCCAAAATATTTCCAAGTGAACTTGTGAAGTATGTATTTGAACTTTGAAGATGTATAAAACTATAACATTCAACGTTTACAAACTTTACATATACAACTACAAATCAGAAAGCATGTGGCTCTAACATAACTATGGATACAATACAAGTACAAACTTGACATGGGAGGAGCAAAGACGACGTCTCTAACCGAATTTTGTAGGCATCCCTTCCAAATTTTCTCCAAAGGAAAAAGGCTGAGATTGTAAGCACTGTAGGACTCTTGATACTCCTACTCTTATTGGCCTTGGAAAGGTTTCCTTGCGGGTAAACCACCATAAACATTGCTTCACATCATCTCAACAAACACCAGCGGAGCAATTCTAAGATTCCAGCTCTTCTGTCACATGAACTTGTCTTCAATTAGCTTCTTCAGTTCCTCCAGCTTCCTTATAACCTTGGGGTTCATCATGTCCCTAGCCTCCCTTAAGAGAGTGCCTTCCTGACTGAAATGGTAAGCATCAACCACGCTCTTTATCCACGTGTGTAGCTTTTCTGGGGTCCTATTTATAAAAGCAACATAAACAAATTCAGTTGATCATTCAAGACTCCAGGAAATTATTTACGCCATTTTTTCCCAAGCTTATGTAAAACAGAAGTAATTGTTCAACTACAACTCCTCCATAACATTCCATTTTCTTTACGATCTTCTAAAAGCTGGCCATCTCAAGTCAGTAGAGGAAATTCCAGGAATCTACTTGACTGTCAATATTTGGCTCAAAATTTCAAGATGTGACAGATACTTTCAACACAACAGAAAAGAAATTGAACTTACGTGTACAAGGAGTCTAAATCTTCTCCTTCAGTTTCATCCCCGGGGGTAAATGCATCTTGTAATTTACACAACAGTTCCTCAGGATCCTTAATTGTCAGAAGATACTTTGCTATTCTAATGTCCTTTGGCATGGACCTCTCAAGATTGCCTCTTGCTGTCTTATACAGATGATAAAGTACATCTTTTACCTGCAATATAGAGCAGGAATACAATTTCAAAAACCTGAAGATAGATCATCAAATAGCTTTACATGAAGATACTAGATCTCAGTGGCCATATCATGAACATTTGGGTAACATGGGCACTACTCTCTTCCCTCACCCACCCCCCTTCAGGGTTGAAAAAAGAATAATAGTATAAAAATGATTGTTTCTTGCACTGATCACCGTGGATCCATTAGAAAGTTCGTCATAACATAAATGCAGTTCATTGTGATTTACATGCACTTTCTGACTTTTTGCTTTTCCTCAGGAACCTCCCAATTTGAACATATTCACTCTTTCTACACTAATATACATCCAGGCCACTCTTTTTTAGGAAAATAAATGGAAGAAATAATCCTTTTAATATCAAAAAAATTGCATCTCATCCCTTGGAAGTTATAATGAGAAGGGCATGACCCTTTACCTCATCTTTTGTCATGTTGGACTCTTTAGCAGCTGACCATGCCTTTGTGATCATCAGAACCAATGTTGAATCAAGTTGGTTTTTAGCAGCCAAATCATCTATCTTCCTGCAAGCAGCATCTAAAGTAGGAGATTTCATGATATCTTGCAGCTTTAATTCTGCAGCATTCACTGCATCAACGCTTTCTGCTGCACTATCGAAGGCTTGTACAGAAGCAAGGCAGTCATTTCCAAGCTTCGCCAAAGCTTATCACCATAAACATGGTCACAAGATCAGTTCCATAGACATTAGGAAGACGAATAACAATACTTTAGATCAAATAGGGCATAAATTATTCTACCTCTATGTTGCATTGGCATCAACAAATAACTTACATAATCTACAATGGATTTCATTATCCTTACAGGACAATGCAATGTACATTTATAACTGACAAATTCAATCACAGGTCATTAAAACAAATTTATATTTAAAATCCTAATCAACCTGCTGCCTTCTTCACGCCCTAACCTACCAAATACTACTTGCATAAATGAATAGCTAGCACATCACTGAAAAGGAAATAACCTTAGGCTCACCATTTTGCTCGGTAAGATTGTCATGGTATGATTGGGAAACGGTGAAGAGATGCACAAAGAATTCTTTAGTAAAATCTTTACGCCTCCTTGCAACAATTTCATTAATCTCTGTTGCTGCTGACGCATTTCGGATGACCCCAAGAAGTTCATTATGCCTTTTCACATCTTCATCAATCTACATATAATAGAAGATAAAAACCAATTAATCCACAGTACAACACCATAGATGAACCATCACTTAAAGGTACAGAACAGCTAAAAAAAAACAGCAAACCTCTTTCATCCTCCTGGCAAACCGAAGCAGGCTATGCCTCTTTCCAGGATCATCCTCATTATCAGCACGTGCTCGACACCGGCGAAAGAAATGGGGCCGGATATCATCCCACTCCCTGCTAAAAGCTAGTAACTTTCTCCAGTCAGCTGGGGTGGGCTTATCAACCATGAAAACCCCAATAAGCTTGTCGCAAATTTGTGTCATTTTATCTTGATTTGCGCCACCATTTTTATCTCCGTTGACACCACCACCATCATCATCATCATTAAAATTGGCTGGCTCATTTGGTATAGTTGTTGTTTCCCCAACTACAGCAGCAATAAAAGAGGATTTCCGCAGACGGATTGCGGAAAGCGACAAGAGGGGCTTGGATTTATGTTTGGAGACGGATTTGGAAGAGGAATTGGGATAGTTGAAGAAGGAGAGGGAAGGAAGGGGATGAGGTAGAGAGGTGGGTAAGTGAGGGAGTAATGAGAATAAGGAAGAAGTGTGAAGGGCGGAACAAGTGCAAGCGGTTTCCAAGAGCATTTTGGAAATGGTGACAAACTGTGGGGTTTCTATTAGTTTGGTGGGGTTTAGGGTTTAGGGATTAGGGATTGGAAAATCGGAAGAAGGGTTCTGGAGAGGTTTTGGTGGAAGAAGCTAGCTGACTGAAAGCTTGCCTGCTAGAATTGTGATTTCTGAACGACTTTACGGTCGAAAATAACTCGCAGGTCGAATCTTCTTGGAACGACATTCCGTTTGGAGACTTGCTTGCTACGTGGATTTTTCTTTTTCACAATAATTTTGTTTACCCAAA
>NBIL01084610.1:0-30567 GCA_002752925.1 Viola pubescens var. scabriuscula | reverse complement strand
AAAGCACCCTGGCCTGCGCGGTGGGTACCTCCGCCCGGAACTCGGGGAATCCGAGAAACAGCTCGCCCAGTACCCCACGATTCAGCGGAGGTCTGGTGACCGGCCTTCTTCGATACGGCATAAGGCTGTCGGCTGTTCTTTGAGATGTTACTATGAACATAGTTGACGATGTCTGGGCGGATAGGCGCCTTCATGACATGCGGGAGGGGTACGGTGGATGGGGAGTCAGTCGCCATGTCATTGAGTGTCGGCAATGTTTGGACGGACACAAGAGGACGAGCTGCCGCGGCGGCCATTTTTGAGAAACGAAAAGTTGTTTAGGGTTTAGGAGCGGAGAAGTCTGAAGATGAGTGGGAGATTAATATCGCACAGGTTTTATAATTTTACCAAACTAGGGTAACAGGGTCTGTATACGTTTTGGGCTTAATGGCCTTTCGCGGATGGGTTTGAATTTTTTTAGTATGTGGGCTGTATAGGTTGGTTCCTTTTGGGCTTAGTTTAGTTTTACAATGGACTAAATAACAGAAGACAATAAACAAAATTTAATTTTAATTCATTTGAAATGGAAAAGAAAAGTGAGCTGCCTAAACAATAGACAAAGTTAACGGAAATATTAGAGGTTCGGGTGCTAAAGTGAATAACGCAGTAAAACTTAAGTGCCAATTTGAGTAACGGAGGGGAAAATAAATGCAAATTTAAAACGACCTAAAAATTGAGTGCCAAGTTAAGAACGAAAAAAAAGTAAGTGCCAAAATGACATTTTTCCTTTTGTTTTGTTATTATTTCACCAAGTAATCCATTTCGGATACTACCGGGGCTCTTAAAAGCAAGTGATTCTCCGAGTATCACTTTTATTTGTGAATTATATTGTGTTATTTTTTTTAGTTTTTGGTGGGATTTTTTAACATTTCATTAGGTTATGTTATTTTTTTGCAACTCTCCGTATATCTGAAAGGCAAAACAATCATTTTGAAATGACAGAGACGACAGTATGATAATATTAGCCCTATCAATTTCTTCTTAGACCAAAAAGTACTTGAGCTTTATAAATCTACTTTCTCATCCACTAACATTATCCCTAGTAAATTATGAAAGCTTCTTTAGTTCAACCTAGATTTTATATTATAGACAATTCGAGTATAGACTATTGAGAATGGATAAAATAGAATGTCACTCACTTTAAGGACCGACCATCACACCATGTTTGGACGAGATTATTATGGTGGTGACATAGAAATAATAATAATAATTTTACTATAATAATACGAATAAAAATAATAAAGAAAAAGTGGCAGGGTCCAGGTCATAAAATTAACGAGTGGTTATTAGGCTAATGGAAAAAAAAAATAGTCGACGGGTCGTTGATTTCTATGGAGGACCTCAGATTGAAAATTGAGATTTGCAAATTGAAACTTAGTGGATCAACCGTAGCAAACAAAGATTATCGCGCTTAGAAAAACCTTGGGTTCTACCTTAAAATGAGCCATCGTAAGACGAAGTATGCAGACTAACAACATATCATGAAAATGGAATCTTGAAAATAAGAACAAAATGGTATAATTTAAGTAACTAGAGGATACATTACCATGGCAAGCATCTAAAGTGTTAGTAACACTCAATACAAAGTTTTGAGCTTTAAAAATACTCTTTGACCTAGAACAGATAACGTAGGAACAGAATAAAACTGACTAAAAGATGATCCTCCCTTTCCATTCCGACACAATCAACAAAAGAACCGAGTTCAAGAAATTCTGGTAAACAAAAGAAATAAACAACCAAAATCTTTTACTTAAAGACACTTTCTTTTACTGTGAGATGGCAAGCCATTTAGTGAAGTTATCGAACTCGGTGTAGTCAGACTTAGATATCATAGTCCTGTACCACACTTTGTATACCCAATACATTAATTTAAAACAATAAATTTTTATGTATTCTGTTTCAAATTAAATAGGAACCGAACTTAAAGTAGACTAGACCAACCATGCTCGATACATACAAGCAGGATCATGAATGATGGTAAATCTTTAACTCAAAATTTTGACACAACTGCATACTATTCGAAAATCATACAAACAGTGTTAAATTTTAAATTCATTTAATGTCAAATATTACGCCACATACCTCTACCGTTAAATATCAACTTCACTTAATGTCAATCATTACGGAAATGGAGAAAATGTTTGGTAAAAGAAAGCTAATTATAGAAAATATAGCAATAAATTGACTTTCTATTACATTTCTCCCCAGAGATCGGGCGTCCACCATAGACAAAGCAACTGATCGTACACGCACACCAACAACTCAATTAACGGTCACGATTAAATTAAAGGTGGGTTGCCATGCTGTTCCATGGCAACCCGGTTGTCACCAATCTTTTCCGAAAAAGAAAAAGCATGCCTTTACACAGATTAACTTAAAGGGGACTAATTCCGGACTGACTAACTTACACTTGTTATGGGGTGAAATTACTGTGCTAATGGATGACCATGCAATGCATTCTAGACTTATGAAAGGGAAGAAAAAAGATGGTACCTGAAAAGAAAAACCATTTGATAAATAATCATGTTGGCTTTTCTGGGGTTGCCTCAACCATTCTCTTGTTCAAAACAATCTGCAGAGGCAGCATATGAACCTTTATGACTCCTGATCACTACTTTCAAGTTCAACAACAACAATATCCTCTTTAGTCTTCAGCCTCTTACTTGCTCTATTTTCGTCTAGCATATCAATATCTTGATGCTCCAAGATATAGCTCTTGATTTTTTCTAGAATCCTAATCCCATACTTTTCTGCCTTCAACTTTCCAACCATCTTCTCCAACTGCAGATAAGATAAGATGAGATGCCTAAGAGTAAATTTTAGCAGTTGCTGTCCACAACTTTGCTGTAAACAGAATCCAGAAACCTTGACAAGCCAAGATGCCAAAATCTGTCCTTAAGCGCCTATGAAATGGCATACTGATCAGATCATGCATATGAGGGCGAGACAGAAAAAAGTACTTGCCTCTTCCAGAGAATCTGGTTTCTGGGCACTTATCATGCTCATCTGCTGACTAGACAAGACAGAATGAGGGAATATTCCTCCATGAACTAGTGAGATTTCTTTTCGCAAGTCATCAAGTTTTAACTCCAATCCCGAAAATGTGAGGCCTCGTTTCGCTGATTTTATAGTTTCAGGCCTGTTCTTCAGTTTGCTAGAGATATCAAGCTTAATAATCTTCTTCCCTATGGAAAAACAACAGAAATTAACCACTTATTAATTGCAACATACTGGCAAGTGAAAGTGTACTAGCCAGATTTTCAAAATTCTTGTCTAGCAACCACAATGAAATGCTTAATTACTGAAAGATGATCAGTGAAGGACAAGTAGGTGGACACAAAAGTTAACCAGCTCACTCAACTAGAAAATAAATAATCTACAGAAAACAAATTTATTATTTAAAGGAGAAAATTCATACACAGCTGCAGGACAATGCAGATATAAGGAATCACATAGTTAGCAGAAAGAGAATAGGACAATGTGTCTGAATAAGAAACTTCCCATGCTTGCTTTATTGCCATAGAACAAGGAAAATTTACCAGGGTTGTCCTTGTATGGGTGAGTCTAAAGTTCAGAAAACAAACAACAAATAGAAAGCAACGACTTGATCTATGCTTCACTTCAGTAAGTATATAACTTTGGCCTCATATTCCATCGTAGTCGCTGCAATAGGGGTTTGGGGCTTGAGTTTCGTATCTGTAGTGGACATTACACTACCATGCAAGTTTTTACACCATTTACATGATTAAAGAACACCCTTCCATGTAAGTGAACAAGAAGTTTTTCCCAGTTCATTCAGGCGGCCCAATGTCTAGCATATTTTTCCACATAAATCAGCTTTTAATCATGCTGGGTAATTGAAGACATAATTCTATTTTCTCCTGCTTATGAATAGAAGTAGGTGAAAGGAAATATTAAGCCTACAACCCATCTGAATAATTCTCTTCCTACCCTATTGCTAACCTTAGGAAAGTTTAAACCCAATCCAGGTCACCCTAAAATCAGATAAATAACCTCAATCAAGAGAGCACAATTATTTGCCAATGTCAAAATGGTCTCAGGGAGGACGTAGAATCAAAGATTTTAAGGAGACCAATATCAGGAAACATACAAGACAGGTGAATGTAGACTTATTTGCTGTAGAGGCCTTATTTATTTCCTTTTAATATTTATTTATTTATTTATTTTGGTGATTAAATAATAGTACCTTCAAATTTGAGCCCACGTAGTTATATATTGATTGAATTGGGTCTTATTATCAGAAATCCCTGTTCTTCTAAAAAAATTCACACTTCCATTCTATCTCCCCTCCCCTTTTATTAGAAAAAGAAAACAACTTCTAGCCATCACATACTAAAACTTTTGGTTACTGAAAAAAGTATATACGTTGCCTTATGTTGAAGAAATATAAATTGCTACGGCAGAAGATAAGACAATCTAGCCTACATTTGGAAAATACATGAGCATGAAGCACAAAAGCATCTCTCAAAATGAATTGACTCAACATCAAAATGCCTCAACACCAAACAAGTTTAGTAGGGAGCTTTTGCAAACAAACAGAAAATATACTTATCTGCAAAACAAAAATTCAAGTCTATGAGACTTTAAGTTAAATATATTCAAAGCCTTTTTAGCTTTATGTTGAGAGTCATTACTAAAGCCCTTCGATGAATTGCTTTAGTTTCTAGATGCAACTGCTCTCAACGTGGAGAGGTCAATGTCTTCATAAATCAGAAATGTTCTTCGTAATCAACCATCAACTCCTTGATTAATAACTAAGAATACATCCCAAGTCCCCTACATCAAAACCAAACTCTAAATTCCCGTTTTATGCAACAACTCCCTTTAGAATCAAGTCTGTCCAGGACTGCTACAAGAGACTATCATGTATGAATACCATACGTTAAACTTTAACCCCCTTTTAACCAGCGAATTGGAATACAAAAACAGTTTAACATGGAAAGAAGTGCAATCTTTCTTTCAATTTTTTTTAGGATTTGAAAGAAAAGGGCTATATTACAAATTATGCCCTTTAAGCTTCACCCCCCACCCCTCTTCACATTTGGTTACTTCAATTTTTTTCATAATCACCACCTCTATAAGTTTAATTCTTCAATATCAACTCAGTGGGTCATAAAGATGGCTCCAACCTTTGAGGAAAGAAAAAAAAAAATGAACCTTTAAGGACGGATTAAAAACTAAAAAGGAATGCTTCAAGGCCCAAATTGCGAGAACCCTAGACTTCAAGGGTAAAAAAACATATTTTTCTTCCTAAGAAACATGGTAACTAAGGTTATGATCCCGAATGAAGAGAAGCATCCATACCTTGCAGCACGCGCTTCGCTAATGGTCCTATTGTCACATAAGCATTCGTAGAGTAAGCTGTATGCTGAAATTCTTCTTTCTACATAAAGAACATTACCATTAGGCAAAGGCTCTATTCTCAACATAACTAATGTATGTGACAGTCAATAGAATGCAAAAAGCTTTAGTGAATAAATATAACATAACTTTAATAACTTGATCGTAAACTATAAAACAACTCTAAATATAACATGTCCACTATACTTATTAAACACATAAGCTTTGGTTGTAATACTTCAGAAAAACTTTTAGAAACTTGTTCAATTCACTGTGGAAGCATATTAATGCAATTCAGGTTTTATTCAATAAATAATGTTGAAAACAAACTAAATATTCCAGACATTTTCAAAGTGTTGTCATGCCATTCAAAACCTTATTAAACACAAGCATGTGGATGAAAGCACAAAATTCTTACCAGAACCTGATCAAGTATAAGCTGTATCACAAGCTGTTCCATCTCTTCTTTCTTTAGGTTAGAACCTGGAAGATACATAAATCACATTTGAAATATATTATGTATGTGGAACATAAAGTACTAGGACAATTAAGACAACTCCATGTAAAACAAAATAAAATAAAATATAAAACATGTTACAAGTCAATTGCTTTATACATCTGACAACAAAGATATGCAACTATAACAAATCCATAATAGACTTTCTATGACATCATCATTTAAACGATCTTTATATTTTAGGGCAACGAAATGGAACTCTATGAAACTTTATGCTTAAGGTTTTAGAAGACATTTAAGACGGAAAAGTGAAATAAGTTGAATTTAAGGTTTGATACATAATTAGCCGGTGCTACTAAGTATCTTTGAATGATGTTTTGTGGTTAAGTAATATACATATTGCATTTTCATGCTTTGAAATACTCATTTAGGACTATTATTAATTAATAAATATACTAACACTATTAATTCTTACAGTAAACTATGAATAAACACTATACAAAAATGAAGGGGGGGAACCAGTTATGACAGAATACGTCTTGTTTATCTTGACGAAATGGGTGGAATGGCTACCCTAATGCCAAAAATATTCACGTTGTTCAATATCTTATCACTAGCTTCCTTGGCATTACCAAGCATGAGCGGGTTTTTTTCGGAATTAATAGTATTTTTTGGAATAATTACAGACCAAAAATATATTTTAATGCCAAAAATACTATGTGTACTTTCCCATCCTCCTCTATTAAAAAAAAAACTAACACTATTAATTCTTACAGTAAACTATGAATAAACACTATACAAAAATGAAGGGGTGCAATGTGTACTTTCCCATCCTCCTTAGAAAAAGAGGCTAGACATTTTATTATCCCTTATGTTAATTTTCCCTCTAAACCGATTGTATCCTAACACTTACTTTTAAACCTCTTTTGCTTTGCAGAAAACAACTCATGAAAAAAAAAATGCTCTAAGAAAACAAGCTATCTTTTCTTGTTTGGCTGTTCGACAAGAAAATGTTTTCTAGTGTTAAGATGCGGTGAAAAAAGTCTCTAGTAACTAGTAAGTTCTCTTCAACGTAGAAATTAAACAATTACATAACATTTTTTTATAAGTTCCAACAAAACATATGATGCAACAAATATAAATAACCCATGATTAAGATTCCCTCAATATATAAGACATTGGCTAAGAGGATTTCCATTCACAGGCATGCTAAATAAATTCATCCTGTTGAGTTCAGTATTTTAATTTCAAAAGTGGATAAGGAATGGGCTTTAATATTACTATGAAGATCACATCCTGAATCCTGATAATGATACCATAAAAAATCACCAGTAACCTATTGATAAGAATTTTTTTTTTGAAGAAAAACTTGACAATTTAGTGGGAAAAACAAACTTGACCCAAAAAATAGAAAAATTTAATTGCAGATATACTTCAGGGTGTATTTGTATATTTGTGATTAGTTCAAAAATTAAAATAAATCAATACAAAGGGTATCTTGGGTCAACTTTAAAAAAAATCTAGAATGGGAATAACAAAAAACGCAGTGGATATAGCACCACAAGAAAAGGAAAAAGTAGATTCCGATTGAAGAGAAATGTTTTCATCACTCCAAACATACCATTGTTGTTGATAAAAACTATTGTCCTTTGATTTTCTTTCCTGCAAACGAACACTGGAAAATCTAGAGGGAATACTTTTTACAAACCGAAAAAGCCCCAAGACTTTAAATCCCACGTGTAGCTTAACTATGTCCACCCTCCCTACACACTCTCCCTATGACATACTCCATTGTACACATACAAATACTCCTTTTCTAACCTAACTTCAAACGTGCTCAAATTTATAATTGTTTGAACCTTAACCATGCAGTAAACCCTAACTACACCTCCATGCGACATACAAACACTATTTTTCCAATCCAATTTTACACAAATACATTTTCATTTATTTATTTATTTATTACAGAACTAACACAGAACCTACATATACTTAAAGTTTTAAATACGTTGCTTCAAGAAAACAGTATCTAATATAGACTTAAAATTTAACATTTAATTTTTGGGTGGTGTTATTCCCACACTCCAAAATTGTTATGCTCACACCCTTTCTTATATTTCGCGATATAATTTTTAGTACTCAAATAGGGCTAGTCCGGTAAATGTCTAAATGAAAAGGTGTGAATAACAATTTGGAGTGTACGAACCTTAATTTTTAGAATAAACTACATAAAAAACCATATAATTTACGAAATGTTCCACTTAACCCCCTATACTCTAAAAAGCTAGCAATGTAAATCTTATAGTTTTCTAATAGTTGCAATGGTAAAATAATTCAAAAAATTAGGCAAATTGGAGAGAAAATATAACAAACATGGGAGAGTTCACTCCACTCAAAAAATAAAAATAAAATAATGAGAATTTTTTTGAAAAAAATTAAAAAATAATTTTTTTTTCATTGCATTAAGTTCTACCATATTAGTTACATTTTTTGTCCAAATTTCATGATTTTTTTGCATTCTTACTATTTGTTTTGGATTTTTTAAGTATTTAAAAGGTTAAGATCGCAACTTTTAGGAAACTATAAGGTTTATATTGTACGCTCTTAAACTATATGGAGTCAAGTGGAACATTTTGTAAACTATAAGGTTTTTTATGTAGTTTACCCTAATTTTTATGACAAGATAACTTTTTTTTCTTTCCATTTTGCTTCCCATTTTTCCATTTTGTTGATGAAATCTCAAACTACTAAACACAGTTTAGAATATGAATTCTTCTACCAAAGAAATACATATATTCATATGTGAAACTTAAGCGATCATAACATTGGTGAGAGCATAAAGATGAGTGACCTTGCTCATGTGTGTATGAAAGGATAGTCTATGTAACCTACACTACACTGCATATGAATGAAACAAACTCATCAGTTCAAATAGTTTACTTTCTGTTTATTTATTTTTTGGCTGTTAACTTATATGGCTCCTATTTGAGATGAGAGTTATGACCTAATGAAGTAAAAACCAGCATAGAACGTGATATGAAAGATTCAAGTTAGATTCTTTTGCTGACACTCAGACGAGTTGGCGAGTTGCCCCACCAGTAAGGCATCCATAACCCACAATGAAATGCACAGAACGAACAGACCCCTAACGTATTAGTCCCTGGACTAAAACTAACTTCGCTCTGAAGAATTGTCCCGAACAATCAAATTGTTGGGTTTTCATCCAAATTACTCATGGAAAAACTCTAAGAGATATTTTCACATTTTTTTCCTTTTTGTTACCCAAAAGATTGTAATGTTTTGTTTCAAAAAATAAATGAAAGGAAAACTTATTGTTTAAACCAAACACCTATTTTGAAGAAAACCTAGCAATAATAATAGAAGGACCTAACTGCTTCGAGCGGACTTTTTTTGAGAAAAATTAACTAATCAAGCAAGGTTCAGTTCAAGAATTTGTAAGCTGATTCTTTGCAGCTTGTTTAAATCAACTACAACCAATGTAAGGATAATCTGGATATCATCATAAGCGAAACAAATAAAACCAACCTAGTTCACTGTGCTTATTTTTCATCTTTTCCACCAATTGTAACATTGTCAATCTCTTATCATCCTCTTGCATATCCTGCAGTAATGATATCATACGCTTTGAATCACCTGCAAAGAAGAAAAGCATTAAGTATTCAATCATTTATTGTTACCAGTTGCGACAATCAATATTTGAAAATCACAGGGAAAAGGCGCAATTTTAAAATGCAGTTAGAAAACAATCTTGAACAATTCTCTTAGAAACTTACCAGATGCATCAACCTCCCTAGCGTCACATGAAAATGTACAGTTATCACACATACCTGTGCAATATAAAGTTGAAATTTTGTTATTGAGCACCAGAGTATCATGAATAGTTTCAAGCAACAAATAGTACCATTGCAGTCTTGTAAAGGCTCAGCAAACTGTCGAAAAAAGGCAATTCTCCGGCACAGTCTTTTTGACTGCAATACGACATGAAAATAACAACACTATATTAACGGAAGTGCAGATGTGAAGCATACTTTAGCAGCACGTTAGAGATATCTATTCAAATGTGGCATGAACACGAGGCACACATGGCTGTTGGCTACCTGACAATATCGTACTATGTCATAGAGATTCTGCAAGCCGGAATTCTCATAGAAGACCATTGAACTCTGTACACAAAGATGGTAACCCCGTCATATATTGAATCCCGCCCAAATATGTTTGCAAGTGAGATAACTGTCTCTTCAATTGAACCGCATTATACTTACCATGGAAAGAAGTCACAAAGTTGCAATATTCAACCAAAAAAGAAAAATTACCTGTCGTGGAACATCTCCAGGCCTATAAAACAGTACACATTCAGAAGGGAGCCCATCTCGACCAGCTCGACCACTTTCCTGCAGAAAAATAAACGTTATAAAAGGAAGTGTACTTCAGAAAAAGGGCTAGTTCCACAAGAAAGAGAAGATACCTGGTAATATGTTTCCATTGATTTACTCAGACTGTGATGAATGACAAACCTGACTACGAACAGACATGAAGTATTAAACATGTCTTACTATGTTTTTATGCACACAGTTGCAACAAGCAAGGATAGACAAGAAGTATAGAAGCAGATCGTAAATCTGTAATTAGAATATTTGCAACTAAGAAATTCCCTTTATTGGGGTACTTTGAGATTAGAAGCTAGGATTTTACCCCTGCAACTAACACTCCAGTCAAGAGCACCTTTATCACATTGGACACAAAAAGGTGCCATAAAGCACGAGTACAGGAGATGTGAAGTACTAATACCAACCATCTGGCTTGTTAATTCCCATTCCAAATGCCACCTGACATCCAAACAAAGGAGTTAAAACTTAAAGCAAATTTAGGAGCTAAATAGACGAAAACATGACAGGATGGTACATACTGTACCAACGATGACCTGCAACTTATTGCTGCTCCACCTGTTGATACGAAACCACATAAGAATGCTATAAAGAGAAAGTCCAAAGAAATCTCAACCACTACAGTTTCCATGGTGTGTAAAACATTCACTTCTCTGAGTCACTTAACTTAAGTATAGAGACTCAGTGTTGCATTACAACCCTAATAAACATGCGACTACTTACCAACAAGAAGGAGGCAGAGGCTGGGGCTTGGCCAGCTTCTGACTATTCATACAAGCTGGCCCAAAATACCCAGCCAAATAATTAAATTTTGTTTTCAGTAATTAATACCTTAAATTTACATGCATTTTAGAATCAAACTAAAAACCAACGTCAACAAGTAAACTGATATTTTCTACATAGCGCTTACGTTATCCATCAAAGTCTCTGACATACAGTTAAGGATCTGTGATTAACAACCTCTTATCTCTGCCATGAAATCCACTTTTTCTAATTGCCCTTTTTTTCTCTGAAATCCTAAATAACTGCACCTTCTTTCTTAAAAATCATTTGGTTCAAGGAACTACTACCCAGCCCTAAAGAATTTATGATACAAGATTTATACTGCCATAGGTAGGTCAGAAGCAGAAGAAATAGATTATGGAACCAATCCCACTTACATTGGGACTCTGGACTTATTTTAGCTACAGTAAATTGTGCAAAACACAACTGTTGGTGTTGAAATCATAGTGTTAAGATCAAGAAGTGTAAAAGTAGCTCTCAAACTGAACACTATGACTATGGTAATTAGTTAATGCTGGAAACTTCAATTATTTGCAAACAGTTTCTTTTTTATTGTTTAATTGTTGAAAAATGCATAGATGTATTGAAGTGAGAAGGGCAATTGTAGTACTTGTAAAAGTTGTAATGATGGGTTACTAGTACTGGTGATGTGAACACAAAAAAAATAAAATGAAGAATGACAAGTAGCTAGGAAATTGGCATAAGGACAATCTTCTTTCTTTCAGAAAATCAGGTTACTTTGTCAAGGAAAAAGAGTGCATCATTGAATTTCACTGAGTGGTGAATTTCAAGTCTAACGCATAATAAAGTAAAAGCTAACTTATTAGAACCAGTAAACAATATTACAATATTAGATTGGAAGAATTACTGTATATGGACCCTCTCACGGGAATTCACATCCATATCCGCATGATAATGATCAGCTGATATTCGCCTCTGACGCAACTCTGCAGCAACCTACAAAATGAGGTTATGAGAAAAGCATAAAATAAAGAATACTATTGGTAAGTGAGGTGCTGTGAAGTCGTATGCGAAATGCATAGATGGTGGGGCACATGGAATATGGAGGGGTAGCTTCCATAAGAGCACCTTAAAGCATCTTCACTTATATACTAAGAAAGTCATATAATATGAACTAAAAAGGGCCAAGGGACCAATCAAGCGCACAAGATTGAGAAAATAACCAGGTATTGTACAAAACTAGACAGCGCATAGTTAAAGAAACCTTTCACCATTGACAAAAATCTGGCCAACATACAAATAGTAAAGAACCTATAATTAAAAGTCACTCAAAGAGAGGGGAGAAAAGATTACAATGTAGGAAGAATAGAGCACAAGAGACTACAAATGCTAAAGCAGAGTACTAGTGGAAGCAACAAATTCTAAACCTGTGGATAGCAGATACTAAAACTAAGGTCCTAGGTGACCTGATTACTATACACATATTTTGCATATAAATTTCAAGTATGTGTAATTTTCCATAATTGATAAATTTCAAAAGGTTATGTATTTAAATTATTAGAGTAATGTCAGATGTACTAACACTTCTACAAAAAAAATTAATGTACACATGGCATGCTTTTATTTACTTAGTAGCTACTGATTTAATTAAATTAAGAATATGACCTGCAACCATTTACTGCCACATCATTTAGTAAATAGTGTTTGTATAAAAATGTTACTATCTCTAGTATTATTAAGTTATCCTAAATGTTTTGATCAGAGTACCATCAAAATTTATCAATGAACTCCCCTCATGACTACCTAGATTTGCCAAAAAAAATCTCTAATAAAAAAAAATATATATAAACTAGTTATAAAAAATTTCAGCATATTGATTGTTTGTTCTATCATTGAGAAGAGCAATAATTTTTTTTTTTTAAATTACATGAACAATTATGTTTCCTATAACCATGAGTGCTCCAGTAGATTTTTTTGGAATAAATATTTTACTTGAGACTAAATAAAATTTCAGAAACAAAAATAAAGTGTTCTCCATCTAAATAAAGATGACATGTGGATTTCAGATATCTATACTTATAATCTATACGATGTTTTTCTTTTTCTTTTTCTTTTTTGTTAAGCTGAAGGAGGCAGTGACAACTCCCAAAGCTCCAAAAAGGTCCAATACAATCACCTAACTGAAGGGCTATAAAGCATAATCCCCAAAACAAGTATGCTGTGTATTAATACCATTTAAGTGGCCAGTTCAAGGTAGTTAAGTAGTACGAGCAATCTAAGTACCAAGATGTTTCAGTTCTATCTAGAACTGGTATATATGCATGATCCATCTAGAACTTATATGTATGCTATATATGACACTGCTAAATTTGGAATTCTATTACGGTTCATCAAATTGAGACAGTGGTTGGTTAAATTGAGGTTGAGGGTGATGGATTTCCACAAGCATTGCCTTTCTTGTATCCTTTTTCTTTTGTCTTTCAGGAATTCTTTCCCAAATGGCCACCAAAACTGTCATGTTCAATATACAGCATTTGATGTGCTACTCTTATGAATTTACTGCCCGTGTTATCAAAAGGACCAATTAAAAACATTGGGCAAGTGTGACAGCATCATTCCACAATGCAAAATACATGGATCAAAAGCGGGGCAAATGCAAACATAAGGAAGGATTCACCAATACTGAAGAATGTTCAGATGAATCATTCAAATAATAAATAAAAGCATGAAGTCATAAATGAACGCATGCAAATCTTCACTGTTACTACTGCGTTCAATGCTGCATTATACAGCTCTTAGATGCAGTTTAAAAGGGTTGAAAATGCTCCAATTGTATATAGTTAAAGTTCCAATTGAACAAAGGTTCAATAAATTTGTCTACTCCAGCATAATTATTTAGGAAGTCTGTGCTCACACATTCCCCTGACAAGTGATAATAGTAGCAGAACCAAATTATTCCCATCCCACTAACAGGAACCAAGCTAAAATCACGAAACGATAAATATAAAAGAAACGATCAGGAGAGACCTGTTCACATTCTTTTCTTGATAAGCAATAGACTATCCCAGACTCATTATTTTGATAAGATTCTTGAATCAATTCAGCAATTTCATCAACAACTACCTTACCAACTGATGACTTTTCTCTCACCTGCAAAGAAGGGAACTCTTAACTTTAGCTCCAAACCTAAGAACAAAACAAAATGCATTAACAATACATATCATATAGAACAGTGCCTAAAATATAATCACCGAGTAAAATAGGTTTGCTCTGTTGATTGTGCTGACAAATTTCATGCATTTTGGAATATGCAGCATCTCCATAATATCATGTTGGATTTTCTGAGTAGCAGTTGCCTGCAAACGGGTAATCATAGTTATTTTAACACTAAATTCCTTTAATGCAAGTAGTCTCCAATTTTCCTTTGACATTGAAGACTGTGAACATACTGTCAAAGCCACTACTGGAACATTGGGAAACTGAGTCTTGAGGATACCAAGGTTCTTGTAGTCAGGCCGAAAATCATGACCCCACTGACTACAGCAATGTGCCTCCTGCAAAATATAACAGATAATCAATGCTTCCAGAATTAGCATCCAAAATTGTGTCATGGTACAGTTTAAGTATTATAACCACATACTCCAGTCCAAGCTACATGGTGAAATTGTCAAAAAAAAATCTACATGAAGCCTGATCAAGGTATGTACCAATTTCCTATCCTATCAGTCTTCATTCTTAGTGAAAACTCCCTGCTGTGCTAATTTTGTTCGTAAAATTCTGGATTGAGGGAGCTCGCTAACAGACCACCTCTATCAAAGTATAGTTCTTCTTGTTCCTTAAAACACATACCATGACAAATAATTTCAGGGAACATGAAAGATAAGACACCTATAAATAAATCCCGATGCTGATAAATGAGAAAACAACTACATTGATAAGGATAGCTAAGTTGACAGTTGGAATTTGGTTAATTAGCAGCACAACAACAGCCAAGCTTAAGGCGGCTCTGATGTAATATCATCTTCTTGCTCTAATATAAACAAGTATAGGTCAAGATACAGGTTAACATCAACCCTGCTTTTAAAATCTATTCTTCTAGACTCTGCATAAACTATGTAAGTGAGTTGAATTAGAGTAGTATTAAAGCCTAATATTCCGGAGGGAAACCACAAAAACAACCTAATTACTCACATCAGCAATGCCAGCATCAAGGATCATTATACAGTCCAGCATACCAGCTGATAAGAATGCCAAGACCAAATGCACTCGCAACTCCACTGTTATTTTTCTTGAGACAAATTCCACCAATTTCAAGAAAATACCAGTTGCTACGCAGAGTGAATCCTAAATTGGTCTGGTGGGGGTGTTTGTCTTCATATTCTTTGGCAGGTTACGAATCTTACAGAATGACTTAAATATTCGGTGCTCTATACAGTCCAGCAAAACTGAAAAGAAAAAATTATCCAACAGTAATCTTCCCTGGACCAAATTCTGTCCCATTTGCTATTTCTCTGTCCGATAATCATTCTGGAAGGGTGAAACCAACAGTAAATGACTCAATCCTAGGCCAGTGGGAGTGTAAGAGTTCCTTGGTCAAGTATTGGCTTATCAACTCTATGATGCCCCAGATTACCAAACTTTACTTGCTTATAGAATCTGCAGGAAAAATATGTACTACTACGCCAAATTTGTTCAGACTTGGGCAATAACAAAAGAGTCCAAAACTCATAAGTAAGAGCATTAGACATTATCAATATTATCAAGTCGATTTCCCAAATGGCGCTACCAAATTCCACAAGTTAATGGTAGCGATTGTGTATACATGAGATTCTTTGGATGGCAACCACACGTAATATGAATTTTACTTTCAAATACATCTCAGTGATATATATACTATTATACATAAATGTAAAGGATAGTGCATGACTAGAAATTCATGTTCCGGAAAAGGTTTGGAAGCACTAAGGAATTTTCCCTGGGGGGAGGAACAGAATAGAGGCTAACATCAACAAAAAAATGTTCTAAATGAAGGCATCTGATCTGAGCAATCCCTCATTGGAACTCTATGGGGAAACAGTAACCATGGGTACTTTTTCTGGAAAATGAAGCATCTTATGAGAATGTAAGATGCTCTATATTTATATATACTCACATCAATTGAGATTAGGGAGAGGCGGCCTGCATGATGACATTTTTCAAGTTTGGACATAAATCGCTTGCTCTTGGAGATCTTTTCAGGGGTCACATACAAGATTTTAAGATCTCCTTCACCCTTTTCAAGTGATTTGTACACAAATTTCTCCGTGTCCTTGGTAGTGGTTGATGTCAACATGGAAGCTGGAATGCCTAAAGCACCCAAGCCCATGACCTGAATCAATAAACATGTCGTAATGCAAACAAGGAGGTGAAGTAACTTTAGGTTGGAAGAAAGAAAAAAAGAAAGAAAAAAGAAGGCGAAACAGAAGAAGAGCACCTGATCTTGAATTAAGGAAAGCAAAGGGCTAACAACCAGAGCAATGCCAGGTAGAAGAACAGCGGGAAGCTGGTAACAAAGGCTCTTACCACCACCTGCGGCCATAATAACTAGAACATCCCTACCGCTCATGACAGCATTTATGATCTAATAATGACGGTAATACTAGCGCATTAGTTAACAAACGATGAAATGGAGTAGCTGGTAAAATAACAAGTCTCGGTGTTGAATTTGGATGGGTACCTGACGTTGATTTTGACGGAAAGTGGGAATACCAAAAACATTGAACATAACATTATCCGCTTGAGCATCCCAGGGGAATGGGCCCGACCAGTTCTCTTGGACATGAATTGGGGTTTCACTTCCACTTCCACTTCCACTTCCTTGAGGAATCCTAGCTTGCCGCGTTTCCAAAATAACCTTCAACTCAGACTGCCTCCCATACAGCTTCTCTTGCCGCTCCAGTAAAACCTTTATTTCCTCTGCCAACACACACAAATAGCGAACTGTTTTTCATTTGATTTATGATCGACGAAACAAAAAAATGAAACAAAAGTGCAAAAAGACCTTCCACATCTCCAATCTCAGCCTCCACCTTCGAAAGCTCTTCTAATATCTCTTCAGTTTCACATTCCATCCTTTTCCTACTTTTTCAAGATAAATAATACAGTACGTACCAGAAAGCCTAAGTTCCAGAAAGGAGCCAAGAACTACTAAAAAAGGAAAAAAAAGAAGAAGCCAAGAATCAAATGTCTGCCCTGTTCGGATTTGAGTTAGGCAGGCAGCGCCCGCAAGGCAGAGGCAGCCCATCTCTATCGAGTACCGACCACCCACCGTGTTCGGCCCAAAATAATGGGCTGTATTCCTCAGACCAACATGTCAATCAAACATGGGCCGCATAATTGGCCCATGATTTATACAAAGATCGTGCTCCACAATTTTGTTTGGAAAAGAACAAAGTTAACATCACCGCCTTACGACTAGGAAAAAAAAAAAAAAATACCGTGTACTCCAAGTCAAATAGTTTTATTTCGAATAGTAAAAGAAATATTCACCTCTTTCACTTAATTAAAGAATATAATTAATTCTTCTAATATTACTTCGACTTGATATAGAAGTCCTTAAACTCTTAGGCCCCCTACCATATTTGATACTCTAAACTCTATAATGAAAGGTGTTAAAATTATTATTTCTCGTCATGGGTATGGTGTTTGTCAAAGTGTTTTAGTAAGTTTATAAATCAAAATAGTTTTTGTCTTGTGACCCTAATTATTTCCCCGCAATGGTTTTATATCATGTATCAATTATGTAGGTTATTAAATTTTATATATGTTTGTATGGAATTTGAGGTTGCTGTATTAATGTAAAATTGAAGTGTATATGTTATCATTTATAAATAATTTGTAGAGGGTTTAATGCACTGAATGAAATTTTCTTTCTCTATTGAATTTAACTTCTTATTGTTAGATTTATACATCTTTTTAATTTGTGGTACTATTAGTAAAATTTATTTTTGCATTTTATTGTACTTTGATTTACAAATGAGTTGAGTAAGTTTACGAATCAAGTTAAATTTTATTTTTATGACTATAATTATTGAATCTTTATTTTTTATAATTAGGTAAAATCAATTATTTGATCAATTAAATGAAATGGGTGAATTTCTTCCTATCTCTCTTTTCCCCTTGTACGTATTATTTATACACGTAACTAAGTTATATTTTAAAAAAATCAATAACTTCACATACAGAAATTAAATACCTAACCATTTAGATGTTAATAATCAAGCTCAAATTAATTCCTACAAAGTAAGCACAAAAAAGTTTCAAGTTCGAATCTCCTTATCAATATTCCTATCAATGTTAATAATTTTCTTTTCTTTTCCTAACTCTCTAATTCTCCACTCTCTTTTACTCATTTCCCTTTTATTGTTTATACACATAACTAAGTTATGGAGTATTAAAAATATTTTATAACCTCGATTAGAAAACTTAAATATTTAACGGTCGAGATTTTAATAATCATTTATCTAACTCTTTATTTCTTTATAAAAATGTACAAATTATTCTTTAGCATGAATTTAAAAAAAACGGAAGATAATAAAAATTAAATTATGTAATATTTTTAAAATAATTATACAAAAACTAAAAAAATATTTTTAGTTGTTTAATTATCTTCTTGCCATAATTTTCTATATTATAGTGAGTGTTTCATTACGGTACATTCTTTTACTTTATTTATTTATTTGAATTATTATTTTCATTTAGTTTTTATAAAGGAATGATTTATTGATTAATAATTTGGTTACAACTTACTTAGAAGTTACGATGAATGAAGAGTAATGGAACTAGGGAGATTAGTAGCAGGGGCATTGGGACAGCCGGCCGATTTACTTGGTGGGAGTCGGACTGGGAGCAGTTGTAGTAGCAGTAGTAGATTGAGATTAAATCCTAAAAAGTCGTCTCACACTCCAGGCTTTACATTTCATGAGCCATGGAAGTTGGGTTGTCAAAGACAAAGCAGTAGAGGGTTGTTGATAGCAGCAGCAGGAGCAGGAGCAGGAGCATCATCTTCATCTGCTACTACTGCCATGAGTGACATGATTTATGAGCCCATCCTTGGAGATGGGATCTTCCGCTTTGATTGCTCCCCAGATCACAAGCTCGCTGCTTTTCCCACTCTTTCCTTCACTAATCCGAAGCTTAGAGAAGAACCTTTCCCCACTTCTCTTGCTCCTTCCTTTCTCCCTACTGCCCATTGCTCCTCAGTTTCAGGCCACCAAACTGTAACATTGCAGGTGAGTGCATCTTTCATCTTCCCCTTCCCCTTCCCCTTCCCTCAATTAATTTCTTCTAATGCTGTTCCTCAATTAATTTCTTGTCAATACCGTACCTACAACTTGTTTGTCTCTTTACCTGTTTGTTTGTTTGAATCAAATACATACAGCTTCCTGCTGGAACCTCGTTTTACGGTACTGGAGAAGTTAGTGGAACGCTTGAGCGCACTGGCAAAAGGGTATGCCTCGTTTTCTTCTTCCTTCACAAACTAATTACCATGTAGATATAGATGTAATTTAATTCTATACTCTCTCTCTCTCTTTGCTTCTACGGTACCCAGGTCTTCACATGGAACACAGATGCATGGGGTTATGGCACATCAACTACTTCCCTGTACCAGTCTCATCCTTGGGTATTCGCCCTTCTTCCAAATGGGGAGGCACTCGGGGTTCTTGCTGACACAACACGCCGCTGTGAGGTCTCTTTCATATATCCTTCTCCTTTTCTTTCCTTTTTCATCCATGTCAATGCAAATAGCATCACTCATGCTAATGTTACCCCATTCCTCCTGTTTTTAACTAGATCGATCTGCGCAAGGAATCAACCATTCAGTTCATTGCTCCTTCCCCTTATCCGGTTATCACGTTTGGTCCATTTACTTCACCCACCCATGTTCTCAAATCTTTATCATGTGCAGTTGGTAATTTCCCTCACCATTTAAATTTTTCCATCCTTCATTTTCCTCATGTACTGGTATTAGTTGATAAAATCATATTTCCTAGTACAGTGCCTACTCTCAATTCTATGATACAAAACAGTTTCTTGCTTTTCCTTTTATGCATGATATATCCTTGTATCAATGTATGGATATTTGATTGTTTCAATATAAATGAAGCTCTTCGTGGTAGACTGTAGGTTTAACCTTTGCATACTTTAGGTAACATAACATGTACTTCTTCTCTTATTTAATACTATTATTTATAAACTCCATCCTGTGCTTGTTTGTCTTCAGGAACTGTTTTTATGCCTCCAAAATGGTCATTAGGCTATCACCAATGCCGCTGGAGCTATGATTCTGATAAGCGAGTTCGCGAGGTAGGCGTCCTCTTGAACTGTTTATTATGTGATATGTTCACTACTTCACTTGTATTAGTCTATGGTTTAGGCCAACTTTATTGTTTCTAATGTGTCGATGCATTTCGTTAGTGGTCCTGGCCTTTCATTTGTTGTCACATTTTTTGTTACCTTTTTGGTTTTTAAGGCTTTCATATTTTGCAGATTGCACGAACATTTCGAGAGAAGGATATACCGTGTGATGTCATATGGATGGATATTGACTATATGGACAGATTTCGCTGTTTCACATTTGACAAGGCATGTTTTTTCTGTTAAATGCTTATTTTGAATGGCAAAATTGTTACTTCGTGCCCAGATTTATATCAGCTTTTGGCCATCAAGAAATATAATATCCTCTCTTTTGTGCTCCTCCACAAATGTCCACTAGGTTTTTACATTTGTAAGGATAGGAATTGTAGGATCAATTAACTAAATGCATGAAGCTGGTTTTCATATCTGGGTTTCCACGAAAGAGACAATAGTCAAACTTAATCATTATTACTAGCAGATCTTCCTTCGCCTCAAACCCAAGCCTTCCTAGCTGGTCACCCTTTGGTTAGACAGATTTTCTTGGACCTTTTTGTTTAACTAAAAAGCACTGCTGTTATATTTACTTCATCGAGGAGCAAACTTGAGTTTTTTAAGATGGAAATGCTCATGCTTTGATTCCTCAAAACTTAAATTTTATGAAACATGGGTTGGGGAAAGTGATCCCGTCTAGAGGAGCAACATTTGATCCTTAAGATGGATTTATGTCAGATGAATCTTTTGATGTCGTTGAGAAACTTTACGACAAAAAAAACGTAGGAATTTAAGTTTAATCTCTATTTGAAACTCCCAACGTCATCCCAGATTGTTCCAAACATTCTAATAAAAAAGGTTGCTGGTAAGCTGTTGCTTAACTGCACTCCTGTCAATTCCTACTCACCCATGACCTGGGTTTGGGTTCCTTATAAGCCAAAAACAAAAACAAAAAACATCCATGTTTTACTATTGATTATGGTCTGTCAACTTTTTCTTGCGATAATTTTAGGACAGTCCTGTCTTCAGAGTTATTCCTCTATCTGATGGCTGGGTACACTGAATTCTCCTGTGTTCAAACTAGTTATCTTTAAACTACTCTCAACTTTATTAATTTAAACTACTCCTTGGAAGCATATTAGTTATCTTCGGCAACCTACACTCAACTCGTACTGGCATGGTTTAGTATGTGATCTGCTACTTTCAACACATGCGACCAAGTTTTATCTTCTACTGTAAACTCTATAGTTGCAAAGTCTTATCTTCTAATGTAAACTCTATAGTTGCAAAGTTTTATCTTCTAGTGTAAGCTCTATAGATGCCAAGTTTTTTCAAATATATAGTGACTTTCTAAATCATGCTCCATTATGGATAGTCCATCTTGTGAAAAACCTGTGAGTTTCATTATCAACAAGGAGTATTGTGATGATTTCCTGCAGGAACGATTCCCAGACCCTCATTCTTTGATGAAAGACCTCCATAATGATGGATTTAAAGCAATTTGGATGCTTGATCCTGGTATCAAGCATGAAGATGGTTATTTTGTATATGATAGTGGTTCTGCCAACAATGCTTGGGTTCAGGAAGCAGATGGAAAACCATTTCTTGGTATGCTTTCATTAGCTATTATCCAAGATTTTTCCCTCCTCACAATTATTGATATTGTGGATTTACCATCCTTTTAGGTGAGGTCTGGCCTGGGCTTTGTGTTTTCCCTGATTTTACACAGTCGAAAGTTCGTTCTTGGTGGGCTAATTTGGTTAAGGATTTTATTTCCAATGGTGTTGATGGCATATGGAATGATATGAATGAGCCAGCTATTTTCAAGGTGATGCCAACTGTTCTTTTTCGAAGGTTAGGTTTCTTTGGTTGTACTTTGTTCTTACATTTTTCCTTTCAGACTGTAACAAAGACGATGCCTGAGGGGAATATTCACAGAGGAGATGAAGAACTTGGAGGTTGTCAAAATCACTCACACTATCACAATGTATTCTCCTGAACTTGGAGTTTATGCTTGTAGTGAATTCTTTCGTTTTTATGTGAATATTTGAATTCAGTTCCTTTTGATTTTGTATTCTAGGTATATGGCATGCTGATGGCAAGATCAACTTATGAAGGCATGAAATTAGCAAATGAAAATAAGCGTCCTTTTGTTCTTACTAGAGCTGGATTCATGGGCAGTCAAAGATATGCCGCAACTTGGACGGGAGACAACCTTTCAAACTGGGAGCACTTGCACATGTCTATGTCCATGGTTCTGCAATTAGTAAGAACCTTTGAGCCTTTTTTCCCCATATGCTAGTGGCAACAGAAGAGCTGCTGAGTCATTAACTCATAGCTCAATAACAGCTAAGAAAGTAAGAATTCAGCTAAGAAGGAAATAGCAACTAATAAGGGCGTAATGGTCTAACTTTAACTCCTTCTTAGAAACAACTAAGTTATCTTCCTATCAGATTATTTCAACTAATACTTCCATCTCTCATTAATTACCCTGGATCATATACCATGGGAAGTTGGAGTGTTTACCAATGGGAAGTCAGAGTGTGTTTATTAGCCGACAATAAAAACTTTACTGCTTCTTAAAAGCTGTGGTAATAATGGCTACTGGTTTTATTCTTTTATTGCTGGCTGTGATTTTAAGTGAAGCAGTGAACTTAGAAGTTCTGTGTTAGAAAGTTCACGCAATAAATAAATCTATCATTTTGGTTACTCCAAAGGAAGCTATCTTTTATGTTTGGAGTTTCCTCTCATAACACCCAAGCTATCATTTTTCACTTTGAACTAAAAAAAACAGTTAGGGACACTTCCTAACAGTCTTGAGTAGGTGTGCAATGTGAATGCGTTAAGAGAGTTTGGCACCTGGCATAAGATCATGAAAGGGAGATGTTTCATGTGGAAGGGTGGAGTGTACTGCTTCATTCCTTTGTATGTGCAGCGTTTTCCGTCAACTAATCTATGTTGGACGCAAGGGAGGTGAGGGGTTTGTGGAATTCCCTTGATCCAATCCAGGTGGGGGATAGGGAGGAGCTTAATATATTGCGATTAAGAATAGGTGACAGCCCGAGGAATGTTAAGAGTCATGCCAGTCGTTGGGTGAATTTAGGGCCAGTATGGGCTCAGTATACTGGCTAGCATGTTGGCTACATCAGCTGATGGATTTATTCCTGTATAAAAGGGGTTTTATGGCATAGTGTGTGTAATAGGGTTTTTAGTTTGCTCATGTGTATTGCTATTTTAATTATATCATTCTTAAAATTTGATTGATCAAATGGACTGTGTTTCTGACTTTGGTTCTCTTTTTCTTCATGGTATTTCTAGTTTCTACATCGTTACTACATTTCTTTCTCTGGTTCATTTTGTTAACATCCTCGCTCCCTTGGTATTATGTTCCTAAATATGATTTTTACCCTTTCAGTGTATCTAATTTTGGTTATAATTGATGGACAGGGACTCAGTGGCCAGCCACTTTCTGGTCCTGATATTGGAGGATTTGCTGGGAATGCATCACCTAGGCTTTTTGGAAGGTGGATGGGTGTAGGTTCAATGTTTCCTTTCTGCCGTGGGCATACTGAAAAAAGCACGGCTGATCATGAGCCATGGTCTTTTGGAGAAGAGGTTTGTCCAATGTCCTAATGTGTGATTTGTATCATGCATGTGAAATTTCCATTTGATTTAGCAAGTCTGTCAGTTGGTCCACACCTGCATGACTTGTCCTTCATTAATGCCTGCGATAATGCACAAACTTGCTTCTTTTCACATTTGTGGTTATTTGTTTCTGATCTGCCTCATCTCTTTATTATGAAATAACTTTAATTTGATCAGTGTGAAGAAGTTTGCCGTCTCGCACTAAAGAGGCGCTATCGGCTTATACCGCACATGTATACGCTGTTTTATTTGGCTCACACAACAGGTGTCCCAGTGGCAACTCCTACTTTTTTTGCTGGTACACCCTTGTGCGATTGGAAAAACCTTGTTTCATTAAAGGAGCATTGGAACTGTCTTATTTTTCATCTTTGTTGTCTAATATGTGCCTCTATATTACTTATGCAGATCCATTAGATCCAAAGATTAGGATACTTGAAAATTCCTTCCTGTTGGGTCCACTTCTAGTCCGTGCAAGGTTCTCATCCTTGTTTTCAATTGATCGCTTGCAATTTTTCCTGTGGCATAAAATTTCAACAAACTAAAATAGCAACAGAACTTAAATATAAAGTGGTGGTGGCTTTATATTAAACTGTAATTCATCTCAGGCTATAAATAAGAGAAGTTCTTTTATTCCATGGGATTGAAGCCAACTGACCTGGGGCACAGCAGGTCACTTTATGATATATGTGCCTTTAGCCTTATGGATTCTAGGGCCCAAGTGGATTCAAGAAAGTGTTGTTAGATTTTTAGGGATTTGTTTGTAGTGTACAATGCAATTTAATACCTTCTTCCTTTTTTTCCTTTTTTTGTCTTCTTTAGCACCGCTCCTGACCAGGGAAAGGATACAATTTGCCCTTCGCTGCCCAAAGGAATTTGGCTGAGATTTGACTTCAATGATTCACATCTGGTAATATATGCATCTTTTTTCTGCTTCCTTTTAACGCACATACAGATTCCTCACAACTTTCTATGGGTCAGTTTGGGATTGTTTCCTGACAGATTCTGCTTCCTCCCACCACTGATCTAATGGCTAGAACTGCTTCTGGATGCTTCTGCAAGAAGCAATTTTGGTCGTAGGATCAGTGGTGGGATGAAGCAGAATCTTCTGGGAAACAATCCCAAACATCCACTATATGTTACAGGATTTACCTACTTTGTATTTGCAAGGAGGGTCAATAATCCCTTTAGGTCCGCCTTATCAGCATGTCAATGAAGCTAATCTGTCAGATGACTTGACACTGCTTGTAGCTCTGGATGAATGTGGTAATTTTAATGCATATCCATTTTTTGTGAAGCAAAGATTCTGCAGTTTTTATACTAAATGAATAATGACACAAGTGCCTAGGATTGTCATTGTTGATGTTGGAGGAGCTAAACTATTTCATCTTTCCTTATTTATGGTTGGGGCCTGTCCTTACTGTTTGCTGAGAAAATGAGTTAGGACATTGATTTCCCCTTTTGGCTCTTACTCTTTGCTTCCCTGTATCTGTGGGGAAATCAATGTTTGTGGTGGGTGACTTTCCAAAAGCTGATTTTTTTTCTTCTCATCGGCAGGGCATGCTAAAGGGGTACTGTTTGAGGATGATGGTGATGGGTATGAATTTACCAGAGGTGGATATTTGCTGACACGATATGTTGCTGAAGTTGAATCCTCTGTTGTTACTGTTAGAGTATCTGAAACAGAAGGATCATGGGAGAGGCCAAAACGCCGCCTGCATGTGCAGCTGTTGCTTGGTGAAGGTGCTATGGTCTGTTTTCTTGCTCAAGGGACATTGAAGAGAGAAGTTTTGCATCATTCCTAGCAGATACTCAGGATCCCTGCTTTATAAAAGTTTATTAATGTGATTTTTTCCCTCTTACACAGCTCAATTCATGGGGCATGGATGGAGAAGTGATGACAATTGTTTTACCCCCAAAGCATGAAATTTCTAAGTTGGTCTCCATAAGCGAAAAACAATACAGAACTCTTTTAGGTATCATTGCTACCGTGGGGCTGATCTTTCATGGAATGCTATCCATCCCCATCCCTACCCATTTTATGAATTTATGTGTGTTTGTAGAATTCTCTTTACCAAGGAAATATTGTCATCATATTAGTGTTATTTTTTCTCGGAAAAGGTTTTCTCCCTTGTAGTTGAAACTTCGTGCTGGTTTTCCTCCAACAGAGGCATGGTAACCAGAAACAGGATAGTACTGCTTTCTGGTCATAGCTCTTTGGTGTTTGGTCCAGTGTGGAATAACATACCGATGTGAGGAGGGCATATCATAAATTTACATTTTTGTCTAACTATCAAATGCACTACACTCTTTTGGTCTTCACTTTTTTACGATTTTTTTTTTCTTTCAACTTGTGTTTTTTCAGAAGTAAACTTTAGATTAGTTTAGTTTAGTTTATTCTGACACTCTAAGTGTGTTTTCTTTACTCAAATTAACTTTCTCGTGTTGAATGCAGAAAATTCAAAGCATATTCCTGATGTGGATGAGGTTTCTGGACACAAGGGTGCATACCTTTCTAGGATCCCTGTTGAACTAAAAAGTGGTGACTGGATTGTTAAAGTAGTTCCCTGGATTGGTGGCAGAATTATTTCCATGGAGCACCTTCCTTCTGGTAAATATGCTTGTATTTTTTTTTTCTTGCTACACTATGCGAGTAGGCTTCACCTTTGGTGGCTTTCTTTCTAAATATACTTTTGGGATTTTCGAGAACTGGCATATATACCTTGACAAAAAAGCTTGAATTGACTTTAGAATTTTAGAAGGCTTGTGCTAGAGGTATTGGAGTTGATGCCTTTCCTTAAAATAAGCTGGAGTGGAGGATGCCTATGCAACGTCATTTGTTTTTATGAGTAGGAAATCAACATATAACTTTCTTCCTTAAATTAGGCAATGAAATTGAGTTATGCAATAGAAGTTGTTTTAAGTATTAATTCTAGATTATGAAATGGAAATGTCGGTACTTCAGTCTAGCCAATGGATCTAAAGTAAACTCTTAGCTCTTTCTTTTCTAGAAGATAATCCATTCTCTTGACCTGCAATCAGATTAAGAGTTTGTGTGAATTGAAGATGTGGTTGGCACATGACAGTTGTATCCGATATGCATTTCTTTTTCCTTCCATTAAGACACCAAGCTACATAATCGTTCTTCCACAAAATTTAGAACACCCAATGACTTGAGGACCTTGAGCACTATTTTTGTTACTCCATATTGGAATGCATTGATCATTTCTTAATCTGATGGAGTTCTACAGACTGCATTAAAGACAAACTCAGCCAATTCACACAAACTCTTAACTGCCCATACAAACTTTTGTTGCTTGCACCATATGATGACGCAAGTTTCTGGTTGGTGGATATACGAATTTAGTTGACAAAAACCAGAGAAGGGAAATTTGAAAGAATGTCCCACATTCACAACCTCAGACTAGCCCCCTTCATCTTCAATTCTTACTTTTGCTTTCTAAATCTTTTTTCAGTTGTTCCTAATTGAAATTCTAAATACCTGATCATTTTCCCCTTTTACTGCCAAGATAAACAGCCTAAAAAAATGGTTGTTAGCATGTCACAAAATGTGACCATTATAAGACCACTCACCCTACACGAGTTATTAGCAAACCAAGGCTGTCCTACATTAATTAGTACGTCAGCAATCAATAATCCATTGTAAGTTGTTTATGATGGAAAAAATAATAAATAATGAAGATTTGTGTTATGTAACTATGCATTGCATTTTTTGCACAGA
This sequence comes from Viola pubescens var. scabriuscula, assembly GCA_002752925.1. Classification (NCBI taxonomy): domain Eukaryota; kingdom Viridiplantae; phylum Streptophyta; class Magnoliopsida; order Malpighiales; family Violaceae; genus Viola; species Viola pubescens. The sequence continues at coordinate 2,789 of NBIL01084610.1, read as the reverse complement.
GGCATTGCTTATTTTCTGCCTCTTTTTTTTTTTCCCCCAAACTGACTTATCCTTTATCTTATTGGCAATGAATGCAGGAATGCAATGGCTTCATAGTAGGATTGATGTTGATGGATATGAAGAGTATAGTGGTACTGAGTACCGGTCTGCTGGATGTTCTGAGGAGTATTCTGTCCTTGAGTAAGACGCTAAAATTTTCATATTTCCCACCTACTGGATCAAATATGATCTATTTGTGTGTTAGTTTTTTGAGAAACTGATTGAACAGTATTTTCATAACTCATCTCAGTGCTTGGGCTCATTGAAATTATGGTCAATTCATTATAAAGGAATCTTGATTGAGCTCAAACAACTCATCTTTTGGGAGAAGAGTAGTATAAGGAGACTAGGGAAGAAAGGGCAAAAAGAATATAATTGGTAAAAGTAGGAGCTAACAAAAACCAGTCTATACAACATTTAATACTTGATTATTGTTCATCAGTAACAACCTTTATTCTAGAACTGAGAAATGAAAGCAGGTAAAAGAGAAATCCTACTTTGAGAAAGGTGCAATGAGAATGAAATAAAACTAGAGAGCAACCAAAAAGAGAGTAATAAAACTACTTTTGAGGAACTAAAATTAACGTTCATAATCTGAACTACAAAAGCTCACCTAAATTTAATAAAACCTTATGGTTCGTGGTTGGTTTTCGCTCAAAATGGCCATGTCACCTGCTAGGACACCATTAGGGATGAAAGCAAAAGTTTCTATAGGTGATATATGAAGGCCACAATTGTTTGGTAAATTTGCCAAATTGGGCCCAATCCCAATTTCAGAAGTTTCGATATGTTCAATAAAGAACTATCAATGCAAGTTTTTTTATGAATGGTTCATACTGTTTTCTCAAGCATACCACAAATGACTCGTCCTTGTTCCTTCTTGTTTTCATGTTAAAAAAAGAGAATTAGTGTTTTTTCCCCAGTTATTTCAATTTGAGCTGGAATTTGGAGTATCTTTGTTTGATCACTGAATAATGCAATGTGTTTAATGTATAAGAATCAATTTGTTCATATAAATCATTGCTTGCAGGAGAGATCTTGAGCATGAGCAAGAGGACGAGTCACTTACTTTAGAAGGTGACATTAGTGGAGGATTGGTTCTTCAACGGCAGATAGCCATTCCAAAGAGTAACCCGAATGTTATCAATATTGACTCTTCCATTATTGCCCGCACAGTTGGTGCTGGTTCTGGTGGATTTTCGAGGTTAGATCTGGAATCATTCAATAGAATCTTCAATACTTTTCTGAGGCTTGTCCTCGTGTTTTAGCTGTAAGAATTATGCATATGCATTTTTCTTTGTTGTTTGTGCAACCAGTAGTTTGGTCAATCTAGTATTATCACTGGTGAATTTTAAAAGTTCAGCAAAATTATCATGTTCTTTTTCTGCTAACATGCTGCTATAAGGTTCTATTCCTGACTTGAAAGTCTTCCAAAACAAACTTAGCATACACCAGAAACCATGACAACAATAGGTATACAGGGGGCAACCATAAACTTGGGTGTACAATACAACATTACTTTTAAGTCTTTGCAGTGAACCAAGAAAGCTTCAGTAAACTTGGTATGAGAAGGTTTCTTGTGATTTTGTTTTCTTTTCTTTCTAATTACTCTAGGTTGCCTTTGGAAAAAGTATGCGATTTTCTTTTTTCTTAACCAAAACATGCAGCACTATTCTTAAACAATAAAACCATACCACAGGCTGCCTTTTCTCAAGGCAGTTGTACTGTTTTTTCCCCATATTGTTGTTCTTTTAAAGCAAAAGGTGTACTCTTTTGGGAAAATATATTGTGTAAAGTCCACCTTAACCGAAAAAACAAGAAATAAATGTTCTTTAGACCCTGAACAACTTATATACAACTAAGCACATTGAGAGGGAAAAAAATGTTCAAGGGATTGGACTACAATTTACCCTGTATTTACCGATTTGGTGATTTCACTTCTTCCTGATAATTGGATTATGGAACTAAAAGTGATCACTGGTTCTGTGTTGTTGTACTGTACGTAAACTAAAACCAGGCTTATGTTCCTCAGACTAAGGGCTTTTCACCTTCAGGGATATGTGGACCCTAACAGCTATGGTAAATTGATAGAATATGGCCTTGTGTTGTGTTACCCAAGCTAGTGCCTAACCTTAGTGATGTTCGGCACCGCAACTGAAATGAGTTGCAGACGTATATTTGATTTTATGGTACTACATAGTACATAATATATAGTGTCTGTATGATGCGTGTCATGATTTTCATTGCAACTTATGCACCTTTTAGTTTTATAATCTTAAACATATTTCAGTGCCTTTACATTTGTTAATAGTAAATAGTTCTACTTTTGCATGGGCAGGCTGGTTTGCTTGAGAGTACATCCTACGTTTACCCTCTTACACCCCTCAGAAACCTTTGTCTCATTTACCTCCATCGATGGGAAAAAGCATGACATTTTACATGAATTCGGTGATCAATTCTACGAAGGGAATCTACGTCCTAATGGTAGTTTCTATGCCATAATTTTCACATTCTTTTGTTTGTACCATCTCAAACCTTATATTTATATGAACCTTACTGTTATGTCTTTTATAGAGTTTGACTGGGTGGTGGTAAGATGAATCCAGTAATTTCACTTGTGATCCAGTTCTTGAGTTCTTGATTTCTTGATTTCTTGATTTCAGGTGAATGGATGCTTGTGGATAGATGTCTGGGTGTGGGGCTAGCCAATCGCTTTAACATCAGCGAGGTTTTGAAGTGTTCTATCCACT
>NBIL01084601.1:0-10514 GCA_002752925.1 Viola pubescens var. scabriuscula | reverse complement strand
TGGATCGATCCTCTTACTACTATACTCGAATCTTTATTTTTGAGTTTAGTCTTAAGTTGACTTATAAATTTAACTCGTGATTTCTGCGCCTCGCGACGGGTGCGGTCAAACTTCTGCGTCCCAATCGGTAGGAATTTTATAGTATGTTGAGGAGTACCATGGAGGGATGTCTTGGCCACCCGGCACAAATCCTAGCAGCACGTCAAAATTGTGAAGGCTCAAGTGTGTCCATATGTTGCACAACCTGAAGCTGATCACTTCGGCCTTGTAGATCTCAGGCTTGTTTCTTCCTTTGCAATCTAAAGTTGCATTATCAAACCAAAGCGTAGAGAAAAACTCCAAGCAGAGCTCGGTATGCACGCGATTAGTCAAGAAAATCACAAAACTCCAACCCATGTCATTTACCAATTTCTTTAGTCTAGTCGACACACATAGATTTTCTAACAGTTCAAAATCAAAGACAAGGGAATTGGTGATCTCGCCATTCTTTTTCCATTTTTCTAAAATTTCTCTATCGGCAAGGGAATTCATTTTCAACCAGCCACCAAATTTAGGAGATTGGAGAGCGACTTTGGTACCTTTTACAAGTTCAGAGGAAGGGAAAATGGTTTCCGTGAATTCGTTCTCACTGCTTTCATCTATTTTTGGTGCTTAGTCTGCTGGTTCCTTGCCCTTCTTGTGGTCAGTGATGGTGGAGGATGGTCCGGCTTGGTTTCTGGGCTTGTTTATTTTGTAGGCCACTTGCTTGATTCTTCTTGTTCTGGCGGGAGGGTCAGCTGCAGATGAGTGGACAGGAGTGGGAACATATGACGGCGGCGCTGAAGCATCCATTTTCAATTTAGCTATTTTCTCCTCAATTTGATTGTTTGCTGTCTTCTTGTTTTTCCTGACAAGGTGTTGAATGGGTTCTCCATCGGAGTTGGGTCCTGAGTTTGGTCTTTCTTAGGTAGTGACCAAATCTGGTGGTTGGTTTACTTTCGGTGATGAATTCGGAGTATCTGGTGCTTTGGGTGTAGACTCGCTAGTGGTGTTGATGGAGATGATTGCCTTGGCAATGAATTTGTCTGTCTCGCGGTGTTGCGAGCTGGTAGTATGCTCCGAGTAGATCGAGTCTGGGGCCATGATAGATGAGGCTCCTCGGTTTTTTAGATTTTGATAGATGAGTCTGGTAGTACTGTTTGGTGAATTTCGACGGGAGGTGGTGATGAGTGGTATCAGCTCCACAAATTCTTTTAGAAGTTCTTGGTGGTTTTGGAGAGAAAGTAGTCTCTCATATGGGCTCTTTTGATTTGGCATCACTATAGCTGCCGGAATTTTTAAAAATAGTGGTTGCCTGAGAACGGAGTGGGTAGTTGCTTTTGCAGAGAGCAGAGTATCAAAGTAGGAGGGTTGTTTCTTCATTTTTCTCCCTTTTATACCTTCAGTAGTCCACGTGGCAAAATGGAATTCTTTTGGTAAAGCTTTGTTGGTGCCACGAGTCCTCTTTCTTGGGTCAAGGCTCATCTCCTTGGCTTCTTTTAGTATCCTGCGAAGAAAATATAAAGCTCGATTGGAATTGATTCTTCTCTTTATCAAGGTACTTATAGTATCAAACTTTTTCGCAAATGTCTCTTCTTGTTGGGGCCTTTGCTTCCTCATGTATGTCTCATGAATGAGATCACACTTTATAGAATTTGATATAGAATTTTCCTTGTCAGGAAATTTGCACACATTTATGAATTTCAAGCTGTTAGATCACTTGAGTTCTTTCCTGCAGTATATATGTCAAATTTAATAGTTTCTCCACAATATTCAAGAGTTAGACAACCATTGAAAGCATCAATTAAAGCTCGTGCAGTTCTCAAGAATGGTCTTCCTAAAATCACATCAGAGTTGTCAGTAGAAAAATCTGAATCCATGTCAACAATATAAAAATCAACAAGGTAAATGAAATTATTAACTTGGACAAGAATGTCCTCAACTACTCCCTTTGGGTAGATTAGAGATCTGTCAGCTAGCTGGATGACGACTCTGGTTTCCTTCAAGTTTCCGATGTTTAATCTTTCATACTTGGTAAGTGATATCACGTTGATTCCTGATCCTAGATCACATAAAGCTTTCTCGACTTTTTTATCTCCAATCTTGTAGGGTATGCCAAATGTTCCTTAGTCTGTGCACTTCTCTGGAAGTCTGGATTGGATCACTGAGGAAACATTCTTAGTCAAGCTGTCTTGTTTAAAACCTGCAAGTTTCTTTTTGTTAGAGCATAAACTTTTAAGAATTTTGGCATAATTGGGAACCTTGGCGATCAACTCAAGCATGGGAATATTAATTGAAACTTTTCTGAAAATATCCATGAATTATTTTTCTTCTTTTTCCTTCTTTGTTTTTGTTGATGCAGGTGGAAAAGGTGGCAGTGCATCCTTGTCCTCTGGTTCTTTGACTTCTTCTTCTTTATTGCTTTTCTTCTTATCTGTTTTGGGCAAGACATCTTCATCTTCTTCTTCCTCCAAAGCTTCCGTAATCTGTCCCAGCAACACATGCTGGTTCTCGAGCTCCGTTTCAATCTGATTGTCTTTGTTCCTTGGTCTCTTCTTCTCCTTCTCAAATTCCACTATTTCTTCTCTCTCGGGTAGGCGTATACCACTCCTCAAACTGATCGCACTGACATTGTGTTTGGGATTATCAATCGTGCTGGAGGGTAGCTTTCCTTGCCTCTGCTTATCTTCCACTAGCAACTTTAATTGCTTCTAGATCTCTGCTAATAAAGCGCCGTGTTGCACAAAAGTTCTGTTGATCTCATCGTCCCTCGTAGGACTAGTAATCTGTAAAGGTTGTGGTGGTGCAGGCAATTGGAGAGGCTGGTTATTTTGGTGGTTTTGAGGAGGTCTTAGTATGAAATTTTATAGGTTGAATGGTGGTTGTTGGGATTGATTAGGGATGGTGGGAGTATTTTGGTTCTGATTGTTACTCTAGTTGAAATTTGGATGATACCTCCAACCTAGATTGTAAGTGTTTGAGTATGGATTGTTGTTTGGAGGATACTTATTGTGATGATTCTAGTTGAATCCATAAGCGGCGTTTAGCTGTGCCATGATCTCTTCGGTTTGTGAAGGTTGCAATTGAGGGCATTGGTTAGTGAAGTGATCAGTCCTGCAGCACAATCCACAAACGCTGGCGATACTACTCTGGTTGCTGTCTTGAGTAGATGCACCTGTGGAGGTACCTGTGGACAGATTTTGAATAATGTTTACCAATGATGGCAATTTGTTATTCCATAGAAACTGATTTAACAGAAGTAGTAATATCATTAGAATGTCCTAAAGGAACACTATTCTAGTGATTCTCAGCCATGGTTTGTAGTATTATTTTTGCTCTATCGGGAGTGCAATATTGAAGGGCTCCTACAGCGGCTGCATCGATCTTGTCTTTGTCGCTCCAACGCATTCCTTCATAGAAGTAGTTGACTAAGCCATGCTCAGATATTCCATGGTTAAGGTAGATGTCTTGGAGGTCTTTGAATCACTAGTGATATTCTCTTAAGTTTTATGTATCTCTTTGCTTGATGGCGATGAGGTCTTTTCCTGCTGCTATAGCTTTTCTTGGGCTTCAATATTTGTTCAAGAAGGCTCTTGCTAGCTGATCCCAAGTGGATATAGTGTTGTTTGGTAGGCCATGGAACCATGTCTTGGCTCCATTCTCTAACGTCCATTGAAAAGCTTTCAACTTGGCCAGTTCGAGAGTGACTTCGCGAGGCTTGAGGGCTTCACATTCTTGGGCGAAAGCCTTCAAATACAGGTAGGGATTCTCATGAGAATGCCCATAGAATTTCTTCAGGTTGTGGATGATGTTGGTCTTGATGGTCCAATAATGCTCCACTTGTGGTAGATTGAGGCATGATTGATTGGGAGGCTCTATTCCTTGGTTCAACTCCCTGAGAGTTGGCCTCTGAAGTTGTGGTGGATCTTTCATAATGATTGATGGTGTTGTTTCTGATTCTTCTTCTTCGCCTTGGTCAAGAAAGTGATCTTGATCAAGGGATTCAACTCTGGGTGGTGTTTGTTTACGTCTAGCTTCCTTCCTGTTTTCTCATTCAAGTCTGGTCAGCTCTAGGTTGTAAAGCCACACTTCTCTGTTAGAGGACTTGGTCATACATAAGAAAACAAAAAGATTAGTAACCGTAGCTCCCTGACAACGACGCCAAAATTTGACCCACACCTCGGAGCGTCGTTTCTTCCTCACGAACCAGAGTTATGCCGACTACCCCAAATACTCAGGTTACTTCTCTACTAGTTTGTCCATCCGCTCTTGATTCTTCTCCTTCCAATTCCATAGACTTAACTTTTTAGCAGGATGTTGAGTTAGCTACTGTGGTAGTTGAGGTGGAGGTGCGAACCGCATGCACAAATTTAGAATAAGCGGTTGAGCAAGCAGCAACGGCTTTTGAACAGGCAGCTAGTCCAAGCTCAAGTCATCTTCCAAGTGACCTAAAGAGAGTCTTTTTTAGGTCTTCTACTTTCATTTCAACTCCTTCAGCCGGGATGGACCCTTCTAAATTTTTGCAAGCTGCTAGGAAGATTCGCAAACGGAAGAGAGTTGAGGAGTGTTCTACTGAAGTTAGTGACTAGCTACCAATTCCTCTTACTCTCATGGATACTGGAAACTTTCTACCAATCTCGATGGGATCTGACAAAATCAGTTTCGGACCTCCTTGCCGATACTACAGTTGTAGCTCCTTGGGAATCTACTCCAGCTTCCTTCTCTCCAGCAGTGGGCGCTCCAACTTCCGGTTTATCACCTTCTTTACTAGCATCTCCAGTTGCTGCTGACTTTCCTAGTGGAGTCACTCTTATGGAAGATCTACCAAGTCCTCCTCTTGTATCAACTTTTGTCCCTTCCGCTCCAGTCCAGCTTCACTTTGTGCCGGGTACGCTGTTGCCTCCTCTGCCATTCTTCGATGACCAGATTCGGGGCTCGGCATTTGACCTCAACGCATGTCTATCTTCCTTGGGACCTAACGGTGAGGTCACCCATCGCTTGAACCTAGGAAACTTAGGGCGCTATGGTATTCCATCTGTGGGGGGTCCGCCTTCTAGTTTTCGGGACAGTTCCATGGCTGTTGCTGCTTTGGGTGATATGGTTGCTATCCCGGAAGAAAGGGAAACCTTCCGAAAGTTGACCCTTAGTGCTCAGCATGCCCAAGTTCGCGGCAACATTTTCTCAACACTTAGTCAATTCTAGTATTTGATGGAGTATAGTGCTGAGAGGTACTTGGCGGTTGTTGATGACCTTGAAAAGGAGAGGGAGCTGCTTGCTCGAGAGAAGGAACTGCATGCATCGATGGGAGATGATCTGATGGAGTACCAAGTGATGACTTTTCATGTCTCCAAATAGTATGAACAGACCCAGAATGCCCTAGAGGACCATAAGGTGGAGCTAATTGCAACCCGTCAAGAGAGGGATACTAGGAAGGCCAAACTGGAAGAGCTATCAGCCTTTAATGAGAGATTGCAATTGGAGCTGGCGAATGAGAAAGAGAAGAACTCCACTCTTGGCCCATTGCAATTAGAGTTGGCGGCTGAGAAGGAGAAATCGTTCACACTACACTAAGAGCTGCTTGAAAAGAGAGCGGAACTGGAACAGGTTCCCAGAAAGATAGACTGGTATCAGAAGAAGACGATAAATGCCTGCTTGGGTGGTTTCTTGGAATACTATGGGAAGGCTAACTTTCACTTGGGAAGTCTTGCGCCTTACATCGATCGGCTGCTTGAGGCTATTGACGAAAGTAAATTTGATGTCCCTTCAAGCTCTGATGATGATGAGGAGATGGATGAGAATAAACCTTCCCTTTTGGTAGATCAGCCTTCGCTCTCGGAAGATCAGCCTCCACGGCTACCGACTCCTCCGGCGAAGTAGTCGTTATACCCTTTCTTTTTGTGTTGTAGATGTCGTATGTCTTTTAGTTAATGAAAGCCTTTTCCTCTAAGTTTTGTTTGTTTGTACTCCGTTTGAATTCACTGCATTTTTAGCTATCATAGAGATGCAAAGGAAAAATAGTAGGAATATACTAAGACGGAAAACAAAAACAAAACAAAGGAATACCTTGCAAGTCATTTTGTTCCGTATGATTTCCTGTACCGAAAGCACCATGCTAACAGAGAAGTTTCCAATTTCTGTTAGTTTCCTTAAAAATGTTAAGGATAATAATAATATTGACAATAACGGTGTCATGGTAATACCTCGAAAGAATAAATGAGGAATAATTGAGCCATAATTGTAGTGGTTTCTACCACCAGTTTTCCTGTCTATTTGAAAGGTATTCTATTGTTTCCAGTAGGTATTCTCTTGATTATTGAAGGAAACACATTTAGGATTCATAGGAGCAGAATGGAGCAGAAGGGGAGTAAAATTGGAGCATTCTAGACAATCATGAAGAAAGAAGCAGCTGTCAATAAAAACCTATGATCACCTCTCTTTGTCTTGATCAACCCCTTGCCAGAAAAGAGATCCCTCGAGCAGATTGTGGATTTATGATGCGTCCCGTTATTCTGTTCCCTTTAATAGAATTCTTCTAGGAGGAGGAGAGTAATTAAATTACATTCAGATACAATTAAAGTTTGATTGGGATTTTATTTCCCGTTTCGTCTTTAGCACTTCAGCCGATTTCTAGGAAGAAAGGACTATTTATACTCTTCCTAGGGTTTTTTGCGAGAGAGGTCGGAATTTGCAGTTTTGAAATCCACCGTTTGGGACTTTAACCATCTTCTCTGCTTTAGTCTTTCATATACTTTGCTCCTCCAGAGATGGAGGATTTATTATTAATTCAATAGATAGTTTATTTATTTTCTATTATGTGTATGAGTAGCTAAGTTTTCATTCTTAGTAGAGGCGTCAAGGCTTGAGTATGAGTTTTCTTGAGGCCTAACTGTTCTTATTAATCTGCATTTTTACATTTAATCGATCTCGCGCTTTATCTTATCTGTTTTCCATTCGGTTTTAGAAGTAGCGAATCTACAATCTGACGGATCAAACTACTGTCATTTTCTTTGGCCGTGGATTATCGACTAAAGGGATCGAAGTAGACTCTTATGCGCTAGCGGGCGACAGTGAAACGGTAGGGGGAAAGGTTAATCAGAACTAGACCCAACTAACACTCGTGAAAACTAGTCTGGAGTTATCTTCCCCTGTTCGATTATCTGTCAGTCTAGTAAACCCTTTAACCAACAAGGTGCTGGCTGGTAAGGCATCACTTTATTCCTATGTGCATTTGGCCCTGGGGTGATGTTGATACATGATGGAAGTTAGGGGTTTGGTGGTTCTTAACCCTATAGAAACTCTGTAATTTACGGATGAATATTCTTACGTCGATGATTGCATCTCATATCTCATAGTTGTCAAGCCTCTACTAGGAGTTTGTCCAAATCTTATTTTCTCACTTCTATCAACTTGTAGTTTTGATCAAGGATACTTTCTTCCTTGGCCAAGACAGTTTTAATTAGGGCAATGCTAGGTAGGTTGAAATTGGTGGGTTGAATTGGTAGGTTGAATTGGTAGGTTGAGGAGGAAAGAAAATGTGTTATTTACAAAAATACCACTGCACACATTTCCTGTCCTCCTCAACCTATCAATTCAACCTACCAATTTCAACCTACATATCATTATTTTCAAAACAATCCCCCCCTTTTTTAAAATCTCTCCTTAGCGTTATTTAATTCATTTCAAGTACTCACACAAACTAGTCCCTTTTTTCCCTATGGATCGAACCTCTTACTTGTTAGCTACGCATCAATTTGCACTTAGTGATAAGTTGTATTTTATTTTTGACGGATGCAAATGACCAGTCAAATTTTGGCGCCGTTGTCAGGGAATTACGGTTACTAATTTTTTGTTTACTTGTTATTGTATTTTAGATATGGAGGATCAATCACGAGTAGAGTTAACCCTCAGGGAATTGAATCAAGAGACGGAACCTACTACTCATTCTTGTCTTGATATACCACCAATAGAGTATGACTGGACTATCAAGCCAAATATCATGCAGAACATCAAGAAGTTTTATGGTCGTCACGATGAAAATCCCTATATTCATTTAAGGATCTTTCATCTGGAAAGTGAAGCTCACAAACCTCAAGAAGTATCGCTAGAGAGAGCAAAGCTTAGAGCTTTCTAGTGGTCTTTGGAAGAATCTGCAAAGCATTGGTATTACTGTCTACCTCATAACTCCATCACCACTTGGACTCAGATGTCAAGTGCCTTCTTGAGGAAATATTGGAACTCACATAAGACTGGAGCAGCCAAAAAGAATCTTATCAGGATACAACAAGGAGATGCTGACAATATCAGAGAGTACCACCAAAGATTCAAGGAATTGTAGGAGGTCTGTCCAATTCATGGTGTGACTGATGAGAATCTTGTTCAGTATTTCTATGATGGAATGAGGTTGATTGATAAAGAAAAATTCGATGCAGTAGTAGGTGGAGCTTTGCAAGATACCACTCTTGCCAGAGCTAAACAATTACTCCAAATGATGGCTGAAAATTGCACCAACAATGGCTCTCTAGAGCATTTTAAACCTGTCTCTTCTGTTAATTATATTATCTTGGAATAGCAAATTGCTATTATTGCTAATTTCATTCATAATGTTTCCGCAGGTGCATTTGGCTAGGATAACAACCAAAGTTGGGGAGGTCATTCACGACCTAGCTGGATCCAGAATCAGCCCCAAAATCAGATTTGCGCACCTCCGCACTTACCAGCAACTCCACGATATCTGCAAATGACTAGACCTTCTATTGAAGATACTTTAAATATTATTCAGCCCAACCAAGCCGCCCATGCAGCAACTCTAACAACCACTTTGGTAGAGATACAAAAACAAATCAATCGGCTAGTGGAAAATCACCAAAATCAACAAAAAGGCCTACCTTCCAATATCTTGAGCAACCTATATGCTGTGTCAGTTTGATCGGTGTGAAGAGCAATGTAAATCCACCTGCGAGGGAAGAATCTCTGACATACGAGCAAGAGCGAGAATGAAGACAACCCAAGAATTAGGAAGCTGCAATGAAAGGAATGTACAAATATAAGTGACCAAAGGAAAATAAGGAGGAAACTGCAAAACCAAAGGAAGAAGAGGAATTTATGGATACACTTGAAAAAGTGGAAATTAACACACCTATGCTTGATTTGATTACTAAAATTCCTAGCTATACTAGATTTCTCAAGAATTTATGTTCTAACAAGAAGAAACTTGCAGGTGTTGAATGTATTCATCTAACTCAAAATGTGTCATCGATGTTTCAATCTGAGCTACATGAAAAATATATAGACCAATGAGCTTTTGACATTCCATTCAAGATAGGCAACAAGAAGATTTAGGAGCAAGAGTAAATATCCTATCTCTAGAAGAATACAAGGGGTTGTGCATTGGAACAATGAAGGACACTGGAGTGATCATCCAGCTCGCTGATGGTTCAACAATTTATCCCTAGGGAGTTTTCGAGGACGTCCTTGTCCAAGTCAACGATTTTATCTACCCAGTGGATTTTTACAACGTTGATATGAACATTAAACCCTCATCAAACACGACTAATGTTATCTTAGGTAGATCTTTTCTAAGGACTGTCAGGGCTTTGATAGATGTTTATCGTGGTTCTCTTTCTCTTGAATATTGTGGCCAAACAATTGAGTTTGATATGTATAATGCAGGAGAACACAAGAGCGAATCACATAGCTTGAGTTGTATAAATATTTATGAACCTCCTATTAATGGAACTAATACAATAGATTCTTGATAACTATTGACATACCGCCAAGGTCTTTTCTCTACTCTTCACCGACAAGACACTGTAGCAGCCCGGTATGTCCATGCCGTAATGATCACCCGTAAAGGGCACCAGCCATGACGATACCGCAGCTGCAGGACTTGCTATGACGAAATGGTCGACTACACCGGGGGGTCCCACATATATGAGGCGTTATCCCATTCCCGTCCACGACTTGCCCTTACTTATGGGCCAAAGGCGTAATCTTATGATATCTTGGCACTTTCCGCCCATGATGTCGTTAGCACTTTCCGCCCATGACGTCATTGGCATTTTCCACCCCTGACGTCATCCTCTATAACGCGGTATCTCTCTTTTCCCCTTATATATATCCCATAAGACAACACTAAAGAAAAGAGGCCGAAGCTAGCTTGCCAAACCTCTGCTACACTATTCTCTTACACTATTCACTGACTTTAGCATTGGAGTGTCTACGCCGGAGACCCCCTCCGGCGCCTTGCAGGTACCACCGACGACCGACCGGCGAGAAAGGGGACCCCACCTGCACCACCCTTGCGAACAGATCTCCTTCTGATCCAGGACCCCCAAATCCAGGATTATTAGATGGTGCTTTCATTGAGAGCTTGGTCTTTTAAGTGAGCGTCCTTATTAGCCAAAGCTCTGTTTTTACATATTTCTGGAGATCTAAACACCATGACTACAAGCCAAGATTCAACAACACCCCAGTCTCATGGTCCTTGGCCCGATCCT
>NBIL01084507.1:0-13656 GCA_002752925.1 Viola pubescens var. scabriuscula | reverse complement strand
ATTTAAAGGAAAAAGTAGTGAAACTTAGTAGCATGGCTAGGCATTTGGAAAAGCAGAGGGCAGAATTAATCCACCAGGTGAAGTCACAGGTTAGTTGCATGCCTTTTCTCTCTCTGATCTGATTAGTATATTTGTGCTTATTTTGTTTGCACTTGAACATTTGTTTTTCCTTGGACTTACATTTTTCCTATGGTCGGATGATAACAACAGAACTCTGCCCTGAAAAGATACTCTACCAGAGGTCAAGCGGATAATGATGACCAGAATGCTGACGGGCATAAATATGACTTGCGGAAGCTGGTAGATTATCTAAGCCAGTCTACTGATTACCAATCGTCTACACACGCGCACACAATCTAATATAAGTTCTTGTTTTCTATTTTTAATAAGTGATCAATGATAAATGTTACGTTTTTTTTTTTCCTCTCTTAATGCTGGCACTCAGGAACAGGCTCCATGGAGATCCACCAACATATTTGAGGATATGGATACATCTGATTCTGAACATTCAGACAAAGATGAAACAGATGATGAATGGGTACAGTCAAGGAAACGACTACTTAAGAAAAGGAAGTCCAAGTTTGGAGGTAGTTCAAGCGCCTCAGAAACCAATGATCAAGAAAACTCCAAAGTAGACGCATGTTCTGAGGGAACAACTTTTGTCATGGGAAGAACAACATCCGGAGTTTGCTGCACCTGCACTACTTATTCTTCGTGCAGGACATTGAAATGCCAATGCCGAGCAGCTCGGGGCTTGTGCGGAGAATCCTGTGGCTGTGTGGTGAAGAGATGTTCTAATAGAGAAGCTGCTGTAGTTCAGTTAGAAAAATCAGCAGAATTGGAGACTCCTGAATGTCCTGACCAAGAGGAGAAGAATCACGATCTGGCTTCTCAGGGTGCAATGTTGCTCCAGAGTGCGCTGGATGAGAAGCCTTCTGTAGCAAGTGATGATCGTGGGGCGGGAAGAAAGCCCTTGTCAGACATAGGGAACACGGTGGTAAGATTCATTCCGACCTTTGATGAACTCATCTTCACTCAACTAAACTCGTTTCCAAGAGTCTTTATGGACTGTGTTTTGCATCTTTTGCAGGGAAAATCGAAGGCTGCAAAGGGTGTTCAGAGAAAGAAATGGCAGCGCAAATCAGTGGTTCAGCTTGTTCCTGTTGCTCAACCGGCAGCCACACAACCAGAAAAGAATGAAGTCCCTCAAAAGCAAGAAAATGCAAATGAGTCAGATGTTGTCCCATTGAAGCTGCCAAGAGCTATGCGGTCAGCTGCAACAAATGGCAACATCCTTCTGCGAGAGAGGAATGCTGATCATGCAGACGAATCATCGGTAAATAAGGAGGCTGGCGTGCGTCCTGGGAGGAGCCCTGCTAGACCGCCAAGAACATCTGATGAAAAAGAGAATTATGGACGCTAACGTGACTTATTAACATCGACAAGCTAATTCTATTAAGTTGTTAGGAAAGCTTTCCCTGAGGACCAGGTTGTGGATTGTTAGGGGTTGTGAATTATGTATTCCATTGTGCAGAGATGGAAAAGAAAAACTTGACTTTGATTTCTTGCTAGAAATCCAAGCCACTATTTAAATTAGACCTTCCCATTGTTGTTTGTGGATTCTGGGGAAGTGAAGAAGTTGAATAGGCTTTTTTGTATTTGTTATTGAAATTGTTAACGGATTTTTTGTGCTGATTCTTCAAAAACTCCTACGCCGCCTCTGAAGGCTTGTTTGGTTGATAAGAGTATTTTTTTAATTCACAAAAAGAAAATTGAATTTAAGCAAAATTTGCCAAACTATATAAAATAGAATAATCCCTTTTCAGTTCTGAATCTCAGTGTTAATTAATTAAAAAAATAAAAATATCTTTTAAAACATATATTTTGCCTTTAGTGCATTTTTGTATAGAATTGCGTACATGAATTATAATTTATGAGGGCGGATTAATTTCTATAAAAAAAGAAATTATGAACCTTTTAACCGTTGCGGTCTGAGTACTGATTAATAAAGAAAGGAGAGGGAAACCAAGGGAAATTCAAACAATGGGAATTGATCAGCAAATCATAGCCGTACGATCTTCTCTTTAAAGTTTAAACTCTATCCAACAGCCCCGTTTCTTTCAAATCAGAGGAGTGCTATTTGCTCCCACAACAAACAAAAAAAAAAAAGTTAGGAGAGGAGACGCCCTTAGATCTGATCATCGCATGTATTGAAGAAACCAAATCGTCGATCGCCTAGTAGTACAGTTAACTTCAGAGGATGAAGAGGCAAAATCGCCGATCAAAGCGTACCAGCGTCACTGATTCATCGTCGCCAGCCCAAGATGATGGCAAACAACCGCAACACCATGACGGCGAGAGGAGCGTTCAGGAATTGGCGAAAGGAAAGGAAGCTCTTAAGGTTATATTTCAGTTTCAATGATTCTTCAATTACTTTCTTTTATTAGAAGAATGGAGACGAATTACATTCGTTATGACGTGGCAGGGCGAGAGTTGTAGTGCTCGGAAGGTGAAAGAAGACGATCCTCAGAAGTTGCTCAGTGTTCAAGAACAGGTAAATCTTGATTGTGCGATGATGAATTTTGATTCGATAGTACGGTGTTGGATTTCCATTCGATTGACACCGAGTATCTTGATCTTCTAGGTTACTGAGATGAAGAAAAAACTAATTACGCAATCTCATTGCTCAACGCGGAGGCAGAAGACTTGTGAGGTCAGGAGAATGGATGAGATTCAGAAGTTGAAGGCGCAAAAGGTTTCTTTCTTTTCTGGCTATATAAATGAAACGATTGTGTAATTTGGAGGTAATCTTATTTTACCTTTTTTTTTCTTCTTGGTAAGGTTCAACTTCTATGTAAGCTGAAGTTGGAGTCTGTGCAATTTAGGATATCAAGGGCTTCTTTTGAGAGAGAAGTTCTTCAGGTAAAAGATTAATTCCCTTTGTTTGGATGTCATTTTTACATTAGTATTGTCTTTTTATTTGCAAATTGTTTGTGGCTTGGGAATAATCTTATCCTTTCCAACTTCTATAACTAATAAATAGTAACACTCTTTTCTTAGTTGTGTTGTTGTCCTTCATTCTGGGTTTATTTGCTTGGTATTTTTCTCATTTATGCCACGAACAAGGTATGAAAGTTTCTTTGAATCATTGGGTACTGATGTGCAATTTCCCCCCCCCCCCTCAGCTTAAGAAAGAGCTAAGGAGGAAGGAATACGAAATGCGCAAGCTGTTGGCTTTGAACCAGAGGCAGAAGCTGGTAATTTCCTGTTCTGTTATTATTTTCTATGCATCTTTTGGGTCTTGATACTCTTTCCTCAATTAGGGTTATTCTCTTTGTCCAAATATAACTTTGGATAAGTGATTCTGGTTTCTTCTTATATCAGGTATTGCAGAGGAAGACAGAAGAAGCTTCATTGGCTGGCAAACGGCTAAATGACCTGTTGCAGTGTAGGAAAGGTCAGTCTCGCCGAGCATCTGGTTATGACTTGATGAGTTCTCTAGCAGCTCATGCTTGTTTTGTGCTTCGCGTTCTGACTTGTTGACAACTTCTTTATTCCCAAATTTCATGCAGCTGCTAAAAGTGGAAATGTCCCCGTAATTCAGGTATGCATGATAAGCAGTTATGCATTGTCTTCTGATTTGAAGATTGAGAGATGCTATGGTGTTGTTCTTGTGAGGTTTGAGATGGCATTAATCTACTATCGTGGTTAAATGGGAGAATTCCAGTTTGCTATGCTGGTTGTTGAGGGTGACTGTCATGACTTACTTTAATGCACAATGTGTTTCCAATATTAGCAGGAAAATAACCGATCAATGCCATTCTCATTGAAATTTTCTATCATCTGGTATGAATAACTTTATGCGCTATAATTGAACCAGAAAGTTTATCAATGAGCACGAAACAGTTTTCTCCCTTAAGTGGTGTTGGTATTCTAGTGTATAACTCTTAAATCAATTTCAATCATATTTGGGAACTCAAGTTAAGGGCAGAATAACACAATAGTATTAAATGATTCAGAGGAAGAAAATATCTGGTTTTGTTGTGCTCATCTCCACTATCTATTTTTGCCAGAACTGTACGTCATTTCTTCAGTTCAGACATGAATGCTATTCTTAGTATATTGTGACTGACAACTAATTTGGTCACTGATGCAGGGTATGGAGCTTGAGCTCAAAGTTGCAGCACGGGTGGAGGAAATACAATCTGAATATGACCGTCAAATGGAAGAGTAAGTCCTTGCATTTCATATAAGTTTCTCTGAGCAATGATTCTTTGCCAGTTGTTAGTACCATTTGGCAGTTATTTTATGACTAGTTCATAGAGATTTACTGTTCTTTTTTGGGAATTTTCCTTGTCATCTAGTATACTATTGTTTCAGTTTCCTTCTTCTAGATTTAGGTTTTCCATAGTATCTTGTCCCAATTTTCAAAATGTAAGTTGAAGTACTTTTCCCGGAAATGTCTCATTTTCATCCATTAAAAGATGTGAAATATTTTCGGTGCTTCAATTGATTCAAAGTAATGTTTGGTTAGGATGGCAGAGGAGGTACAAAAATATGAGGAAGAAGCAGAAATGCTAAGGCAGGAGAATTTTAGGTAAGTTGATAACTTATTTTCTCATTGCTTCTGTATTCTTTTCTCATCTGGTAATTGCTAGACCACCTAATTTAAGCTGTTCTTTCCCTCTTATCTAAGGTGTCTGGTAGTGGATAAGGAAGTTGACTGTGCAGTAAAGGATTCAGAGTTAAGGGACCTGCGAGAAGAAGTAGTTAGACTAAGTAAATTGGTTTGTCAATTTGGAATGCCGAAGGTGCAACCTATTTATTCAAGAATTCCTCAGGTAAAACGCATTGGGTCAGTTTCATCGCCCTGATTTATGTTGATATGTGGTCATTCTGGAGACCTGACTGGCTGTTAATGTTGGTTGATCAGGTTGATACGAATCAACCTTCCATTTCAGTTGGAAGCAGTATTAAGTCGTTGAACATAGATGCATCTGAATCAGAGAATTCTGCTGCAAATGCTGCAACCATGGGAAAATCTGGATCAGGGCCTTGCTGCTCTTGCAGTAGCAAATCTCTTTGCAGGACAAGAAAGTGCGAGTGCAGGGCTGCTACTTCTTCCTGTGGACCACGCTGTAAGTGTGCAGCTTCTAGGTGCAAAAATAGAGAAACCCTTACCAAGGCGGATGACTCACTACTACAACCAGAGATGCCCCAAAACTCAGTTCATTTATCGGACACATCAGAACCCGGAAAAAACACAGTAACTTGCCAGCATTTTGAGTTGAAAAATGATGACCAACCACCAAGAAAACCCTTGAGCGAAATTGGAAACACACTGGTATGCTGAATCTATGTTGTTTTTCGGTCTAGATTTTTATCATCCATTACACTCCATTTTCATGTTGTGGTCTTCAGTCTTAACTCACTTTAAAAATCTAAATACCTGCAGATCAACTCAGGTCCTGTTAAACCTGGGAAGAAAACCAGAAGATTGAGATCCGCTGTTCCGGCCTGATACCGCATGGCCTCCTTGCTTACTTTTGAGAAAACGTCAATGTCAGATGTTGGCTGCAAGGTTAGTTGGCCTCAAGTAACAGTCTCTTCAAACAGATAAACAATATAGCTTGACAAATTTGTTATAGATATTAGCTGGGTTTTCTGCTCCAAGGTCATAAACAACAGCCTTATCCAATATTGTATTGTACGTGAGATATGTATCTGTTGAGTTTTTGGAATGACAGAGGAAGAAAAAACTAATCGTTTTGAGGGCGGCATTTCCTAAATGCTTCAATGTGTAAATCAATTGCTATTATTTACAGCTATTTGGAATCAGTTGAAGCAGAGATACAAAATCTGCACCTTTTTTGCAATTTTCTTATGTGGATTTACTGTTAGCTCAAACCTAAATTCCCTCCGATCGTTTGACATTAGCACACAACTAATAAGTTACTATTCCCACTATTGTGAAACTCGCATTGCTCGAATACTATATATTGAAAAATTTCTTTTCAGATTCTTAAAATATACAAACTACACATTATGAAATTATCACAAATTATGAAAAATATCAAGAAATTTTTATATAGAGAGGTTGAAAGAAGCGTACAAATGACTCGATTTTGAATAATATATTTTCTATTAAAATATTACAAATTTATGATGATACTTATATTTTTGTAAGATAAAGCACCAAAATGCAATGATTATTCCAATTGCCCTTCGGTTCTAAAAAAATGATGTGATTAATGTGAAATCTCAATATGAGATATTTAGATAGCTAATATGACACATTTCATAACTTTAGAAGACATAATTTTTCATTAAAAATAAATAAATTGTCATTAATATAAAATAATAATGTAAATAAATCATATTAATGGAAAAAAAACTCTTATAAATTCGAGAATTAAAAAACCAAAGTTAAAACATGAAATTTTAAGAGATGAAACATGTCAACTTAAGATGATTTTATGGATCCTATGTGGCTTCTTCCACCACGACCTTTTTATAGGTTGTATTCATTTCAGTTTTGGCTTTAAATCAACAGAAAAGGAAATGAAAAAAACAAACAAACAAACTAGACAATCAGTGTGCCAAAATCTTACAAATCCAACACTAGCAACAACAACCGTTCACCAAGATGGCTCTCAAATTGATTGTTACAAATACGATGTCTAACCAGATGACCTAAGTTTATTTCTTCTAACAAAAAACTTACAATGGGTAATTTGAAATTATATCTAGGAAGGTTTGTGATTAATTTCAAGCTTAGCAACCCAGTAATCTAGCTGATCGGCAACCGGAGCTGGTCCTGTGGATCCATATGAACTGAACTTTTTAACTGCATTTTCTACTCCAAGATACTCATAGACATCATTCTCAAAAACAGGATCAATACATCTCATCTCGTCCAGACTTAGATCCTGAAGCTGACAGTTCTTATTAACACACAGGGCAACCAACCGCCCAACGATATCATGGGATGTTCTGAAAGGCAAGCCCTGCAGAAAACAATGGGTAATTAATTGTTAGATGACTTTTTTCACTGTTCTTCGTGTTCTCCATATCAAATTATCAAGGATTCAACATGCAATCATAACTAAACAAGAAATCGTGTAAAACTAATGTAAGGGTGCTGATCTCAATGAAAGGAGAAGAAATGGAAGTTGTTCTACCGTTGAAACGAATTCTAGATAAATGAAATTGACTTGCCTTGTTCACAAGATAATCAGCAAGTGTCGTTGCGTCAAGATAGCCAGCTGGCAAAGCCTTTTGAATTCTCTCCCGGTTGAAGCTAATGTTCCGTGCAAACTCTGCCGATACATCAAGCATCCCTATAATTGTCTTTACACTGTCAAATGTAGGTTCCTTGTCTTCCTGTATCAAGAAAAAAATACACTTATAACCAAACTCTGACGATAGAACCAGGATGAAGTTGGTTTTGTAAACAAGCAAACAGGCTACATTTCCATGGAAAACAAACTGTAAGAATGGGGACTCAAAATCTTTTCCTGTAAACCAGTAAAATATTTAAAACATGTAGAAAAACTCTTACCTGCAAATCACGATTGTAAGCAAGTGGAAGTCCTTTGCATAACGTGAGAAGGGTAACCAAGTCTCCAATGACTCTAGCAGACTTTCCTCGAACAAGTTCCATGGGGTCGGGGTTTTTCTTCTGAGGCATTATACTACTTCCAGTTGAAACAGCATCACTTGGTGTGATAAACCCAAATTCTTCCGAAGCCCACAATACCCATTCTTCACCAAGTCGAGAAAGATGAATGCCTGTGATGGAATTAGCAGAAAGAAACTCCAAGGCAAAATCTCGGTCGGAAACTGCATCAATGCTATGTAAAATGAAGAAACATAACCAACTAATCAAGAAAGGCAGATATCATGTGAATAAGAAAATAGGAGACATAAATTGAGCTAAATAGTCCACACATACTTATGGTTTGACGAGGCCATATGTCCAGAGTTGATAAATTGACCGCATGAACAGATTTAGTCCAAATGAGAAATTTCAATGGGGATGGTACAGTCCATACCTGTTTCTCATGGGAGAACTGAATCCTAAAGCGGCTGAAGTCAGAAATCTATCGATGGGCAGGCCAGTGCCGGCCAGCGCACATGCACCTAGGGGACAGAAATTCAGCCTAGCTCTGCAATCAAGTAAACGACCAGCATCACGCTCTAGCTGCAAGAACACCACTCTGGACAATTAAATTGAATGCAAACCATAAGTGATTTTAGATAAAACTTCTTCTGACTTTCTTAGTTTATATTAACTTTATCAGTGGTTTTATTTCAAAATAGACAAAAATCACCAACACATTTCAGAGTCCAGCATCATGCATTTCTGATCTTATAAAATCTTTTTTAGGAAAATGCGCAACATAAAAGCCATCATCAGCAAAGCCAGCTAAAAAGCAAACACATACATAAATAAATAAATAAATGCATAACCGGTTAATACCTGCTCAACAAAAGCTAACAAAAGATGGGGCAACAAAACAGGCTGTGCCCTCTGTAAATGTGTATAACCAGGGACAATAAGTGTTTTATTTCTCAAGGCCAGTGACACGAGGGAAGACTGTAAATTTTTGATAGAGACGACGATTCTATCAATAGCATCACGACACCACAGGCGAAAATCAGTAAGAACTTGATCATTTCTGCTCCTAGCTGTATGAAGTTTCTTGGCAGGCTCACCGATCAAATCAGTAAGAGCAGCCTCAATGTTCATGTGCACATCCTCCCTGTCTGTCCTCCACACAAAATTCCCAGCCTCAATTCGCCTCTGTATCTCGTCAAGACCTTCCAGAATCCTATCCCTATCACTGGAACTAATCAATCCCTACAAACAAACAAAATAGATAACTAAGGAATTGTTTCATCATTACTTTTCCTCAAAACCCACATTATAGAAAAGGCACAGCAATCAGAAAACCACCAAAATCAACAATAATGCAATGAAAAGAAAAAGGAAAACCTGGTGGGCGAGCATGGAGGCATGTGCTTTACTACCCATGATATCATGCTTGTAAAGTTCCTTGTCAAAAGAAATGGACTCAGTGAATTTCTCAACGGCATCCGTCACGCTTTCTTCGAATCTTCCACCCCATAGTTTGGCTTCTTTGGGCTCACTTCGTGCTTGAGGGGAAGCATCCGCCATTGCTTTAGTTGTGAGCTTCGAAGGTCTGTTTGCCGCCATCTTATGATGGAAGGAAATAAATATTGGATATTTGGATTTGGGTTTGAGTTTTGCTTGGCTGGATGAAGAGGAGGTGTCGAGAAATGGAGATGGTGAAGAAGAGAGGAGCAGCGATTCCATTCTTGCGAGCGAGCGAGACGAGTCACTGAGGTTTTTTGGAGCAGGGAAAGGAAGAAGAGGGGTTTAGCTTTGGTGGAGGCTGGACTTGGAGAGAAGAAAGGTTTTGGGCCCATCTTCCTCGTTTGATATAGGTTATGGACTTTTTACCTGCTTGATATGGGCCCATCTTCCTGGATTTTGACAATGTTATGAGCTTTCCACATGGGCCGAACATGATTGTGATATGGCCCATGCGAATGGATGCAATGCTTGACAATCAATTGTGTACAGTCCACGCAATTTCCCTCTTTTCATGAATATTTTTTTGATTGTAATAACTAATAAGCATTTGCTTGTGGTTTTCCCCTTCTATTATGTATTTTACCGTCACGCGTTCTCCAAATTAGTGTAAAACACACAGGTTTAACATACAATATCATGCACCTAGATGGTAGATTTAATTTTAATACAATCCCATTTACAATGCGACACATGTCTTCTTGTTGTTCTTGAAAATGGGGTAGGTAGGTCCCTTGTATTATTTTTATAGCCGGAAGTTGACAAGTATAGTCTATTGAGAGAGAATACACATCAATAGGTTAGAGACGATCTTTAAATATAATATGAAAAAAACATTAATAGGTCGTTGTCACAATTCACAACCATAAAATCTGCCATTTGGACCGTTTGGATGGTTGATGTTGCCACGTGTAGTCAATTCAAGAATGATACAATAAAATAAGTCTTTGATCACAAAAATAAAAAATAAAATAAAAATTGGTAGAATGAGAATGAGAATGAGAATGAGAGGCTACCATACAAGCGAAAGCGACATTAATAGCAAGGATATTAGCTATAAAATACAAGAGTAGCATAATTGATTGCTTTTTTGGAGGCACCAAAATTATTATTGTCCATGTGCACTAGCGACTAAACACATGTGACGTGGCTAAAATCAAAAGGATATGTGTGAGTAGTCTGGCTTGATCGGTGAAAATTTTGTAGATTGGGCCCACCTTGAACCGAGAGGTCTTATTCTCGCCACTAAATTTCCATTAGAATCAAAAGCGAAAAAGTTACAAAGCATTGGTTTTGAGCCTGGTAATCCGTTACTTGAGCTAATGACAAACGCGAATCCCTGACCATATCCCACGCCACGTCACCACCGCAACACATCTCTGACCTGGCCTCCAGTCGCACTCCTCTACGCTCATGCCCACGGTACACACTCTCTGCATCCATAATCATACCGCTTGAAATAACGATGGTCCCACAATTTCCCCACGTGTACGATAAATGATCATTCCGTTTTTTACAACAATTAAAAAGCTAATATAACTACTGCTAGTGTTGGGCTGGCGGCATTTAACTCCAATTCATCGTTCCTTCAATCTTACTCATCTCCGACCACCTTATATTCCTCAAATCGAAGAGAAAAAGACAACTAATTTACCGATAAAAGAAAGAAAGAAAGGGTTTTTATTGTTTCAGACGCTACGATTCTTTTCATTTGATTGCTTTTTTTTCTTCAAAATAGAAAAAAAAAACAGCTTCTTTTGACTTTTGAGGTATATAGATAGATATCGACATTATTCGCTTTTCATTTCAATTCCGTTTTGTTTCTGACAGTCAATTGCTACAAGAGAGGGAAGGGGAGGAGAGAGCTTGTTTTTTTTTTCCTCTTCCTATTTATGGTTTTTGTAACTACTTGAAGCCAGCTTAATTTTGATTTTAATTTCATTTATTGAGTTAAATTCATTCTCCCATTTGCTGTGTGGTGTCTGTATTCATTGTATTTCCGTTGATTTTTGCCCATATATTTTGCAATTGGTATCACATGAAACAATTTGAAAAACTTTCCATTTATGTTCTTTTCTTCATGTGGGTAGCATAATTGATTGGGTTCTAAAAGAAAGAAAGCAACTTTTAATTTGGGTTCTTTCTATTGGAGCAAGCTTCTGCTTATTTTGCTTGGGTTTCTCTGGTCAGGAAGTGATACGGATTTGTTCGAATTAGTTCATTTGTATATATATGGCCGTGGCTTTTACCAATCTTTCTTGGTGGTTATGGAGTGGGAAGCAACGGGAGGCTAAGATCTCAAATGGGTCTTCCTTAAACACTAGGCCTGATTCCGATTCGTGGGAATCTGAGACTCTGAAATTTCCACTTGTTCAAGGGGCAAATGCGAGGGCTGCCTCGTCTTCAAGAAGGGTTAAGAGAAGATGGCATAGTCGGGAAGAACGAAAAATCGATAAGGAGTATGATATTGTTCTTGTACCATCTGATGGTGTGTCAGTGTCAGGGTCAGAGTCTGATGATTCGGATTATTCAATTGGATGGTTGGAGCCACATGCTGCTGGATTCTTGAGTGATGATGACACCGATAATAGTTTCGCTGTGCTGGTCCCTTGTTATGGGCAGAACAATGAGCGGAATAATGCATTTGGCAATTCAAAGAACAACATAATCGGTGCCATTATTAACATCCCGGGCAGTTATTCTGAAGGTAAGAGCTGCTTCCTATCTCATTTTATATCATGTTTCCTTATATAACATTTGCTATCTGTAGCTTGCTATGAAATGAATGAATTGTCGTGCTTGTGCCATGATTTTTGTTGGCAATTTGTTTCACAATTATATTGTGTAATGCAGTCTGCAGAGTTGGGAGATTTCTGGTGCACTCTAACTTACAAACCTAGAGTTAGTTGTGCCAATGAAATGAATTCTTAGACCATTAACCCAAAAGTAACTTGCAATTTGCTGTTAGTTTGTAGGATTTGAGACCCCAACTAGATAGCTCATTGGGTGGTCAGCAAAGAGCAGTTGCCAGTTTACTGTACTTAAATGATGAGTCTTTGAACATGTCAACCCTATATGCCGAATGTTTTCTACGTGTGTGCTGGACGTTTCAGTGCTTTGAATGTTTGTTGGGCTGATAAGTTCTCCATCTCTCACAAACCCTTGACCTAAATCTTTTTCATGGTGGGTAATCCTTTTACGAAACCATACTTGTGGAATGGTGTTGACTTTACAAATTTGTCTAGAATTGAATTGAATTGTCATCATACGCACCCATGAACTATTCAGGATTTTGTATTCTCCTCTCTTTACTAGCAGGAACCGTGTTTTTCTGTTGCATTTTCTCGCTAGAGTTCAGTGTAGTTAGGTATCTTTGTCAATAGAATAGTTGTCCTGATTGGCAGTGGCTGTGGGGGATGAACTTTGATGTTATTGTTGTGACACATGTTAGTTTGTTGTATAGTCTTTGCTTGCGACTTGTAGGCTTGTAGCTAATGGATTGTGTAATTGCTTCTTGGTGTAGCATAATCAAGGGTTTAAACTCTTACCTCGTTAGTACCATTATGATGCTTCTTCAACCATCATGGGTTGCAATTATTGATGCTCTGAATTAGTGGCCATTTTACCCAATGAGATTTATGTGCCTAGGCTCTATTTTACTAACCCGTGCACTATTATGACAGTTTTTTTTGTGTCTTTTCGTATTTCATATGCTTCTTACTGTGGCATACGATCCAAGTATATGCATCTAAGTTACTGAAGTACAGTTTTTGATTGTTCAAAGTTTCCTGTTGGCTTTGGGATATCATACTGAGTTTTTCTTCTTTACTTCACTTAAATTTGCAGAGGGCAAGAAATATGCAGAACAGTGGCTCTCTTCCCTTCAGAATAGCTGACATTCAGTACTCCCCATAAGTGGACATACGCTGTATATTGTGGCGCCTCTGCAGCTTCTAGGTCTTCTGGAAGAACCCATCCTTCTGTTTTAACATTGGGTGCCCAAATAAAAGAGATGACGATGAAAAAGATGGAGCGGAGTATGGAAATTACGAAGAAGAATAAGATTGTGGCTGGCTTTGTGAATGTATGTATACTTGTACAGGAGGATTGACTACATTTATTCGCTAGTTGGGCTTGTTAATACTAATGCCCTAGGAAGGAAGCAGCGCAAGGATGAAGTCGCAATGGCAAACTATTTGAAGTGATCGATTTCTTTAGCTTCCTCGACAATTTCTCGCCTTTGAAGGAGTTTCTTCTGTGTACAGTCATCCCCATTTGACATTTCTTGTTCTGAATTGAGGAGATCACAGTGTTATATATGTAACATACTCACTTGCGTGTGTTTCCAATTCTTTGATGTAAATAAGAATGATGTATATGTAAGGAGGGAGGGAGATCTGTGCGTTGTCTTATTGTTGTAAATTTTGTGTAAATAAATGTTGATTGAAAAATATAGTAAATTGTTATAAAATTTGTAATATATATTATTACTTATTACTTATAAATATATTTAAATAACTATTAAGAGGATTGGAAAT
>NBIL01084424.1:0-11756 GCA_002752925.1 Viola pubescens var. scabriuscula | reverse complement strand
TGAGGAGAAGAGATGCAATTTCATGGAGCACAATGATAGGTGGGTTTGCATGCTGTGGCAAGCTGGAGGAAGCAATAGCTGTTTACCAAGAGATGAACGAGACCACAGAGAGGCCTAATGCTGTAACACTTGTAAATCTTATTGAGGCTTGCTCAGTTTCAGCTGAGTTGAGGAGATCAAAGTGGGCACATGGAGTTGCAATTCGAAAAGGTTTTGCAGGAGGAGTGGCTGTGGGAACTGCAATTGTGGATATGTATTCGAAATGCGGGGAAATAGAGGCGTCAAGGAAGGCCTTTGAGGAGATCCCTGATAAGAATATAGTAAGTTGGAGTGCCATGGCAGCTGCATATGGCGTGAATGGTCTTGGTCACGAAGCTTTAGCTTTGGTGACTGAAATGCAACGGCAGGGGTTGAAGCCAAACGCTGTGACCACTCTGTCGGTACTTTCGGCTTGTAGTCATAGTGGATTAGTGGAGGAGGGGATGTCTTTCTTGAAGGCAATGGTGGAGGATGAAGGCGTTGAGCTTGGGGTGGAACACTACTCGTGCATGGTAGACATGCTAGGGCGGGCAGGGAGACTAGAGGGAGCAAGAGAAGTGATGAGGATGATGCCCCAAAGTGTGAGGGATGAGGCAAGAGTATGGGGAGCACTGCTGAGTGGTTGTAGAAACTATGGGGATTCAGAGGTTGGTGAAGAAGCTGTCATTCGAGTTGTTGAGTTGGAGCCTTCTAATTGGGCGGGGTACTTGATGGTGTCAAGCATGTATGCTGCGGATGGGTTGTGGGATGAAGCAGCTAGGATGAGAAGGTTGGCAAAGGAGAGAGGGGTCAGGATTGTTCCCGGTTTAAGCTCGGTTAACATACTACATTGCAGTGCTCATCAAAGAGGATTGCTATACTGACAAGGAGGAAACCATTTTACATGCAGTTGCCATTCCATTTGAATTGAATGCTTTTGCTAAATCAGTTGATAAACTATATGAGAGGAGCTTTTGACTCGTAGATTCTTAAAAGTACACTATAAACTGAATGAGAGACTACAGTTGAGTTTCTTCGACAATCTGTGAAATAATAGTAGAGGACCAAAATGAAGCCCACAACACAAACCCATGCGTTTGTTTTAAGAATGGGCTTTTCTTATTGGGAAATGGGAATAGAAGAAGAGAAGGACTGAAGGAGACAAATCACAAACGTAAAACACGAGGATGGAATGATTTCTTTTCTCTCTAATTTTTTTGGGAATTTAATTTGAGGAGTGAAAAATGCAAATTGAATATTGAACGTGTTCGCATCTCATCGCTCCGCTCCACCTACTTAACCGCCAAACTCCATGCCCACACCAGCTTTTTCTTTTTGATATTTTCTCTCTCTTTTATTTATGTATCGTAATTCTTTTTCTCGAGGATTTCTTTCTTTTCTTTCTTTCTTTTTCTTTTCGTCTTCCTTCCTCAACCGTCTTCTTGTTAGTCAAAATCCTTTCCTTCCTTCCTGCATCTAAACTCAACTCACCCTCTCCGCTCCGCACCAACTCTGCTCGTAACCGTTTCTCCTCTATCTCAAATTTGTGTGATTTTTTTTTAAAAAAAAAAAACCAAACGATACGAAATGCTACCATCTATCAGTATTGTATTACCACTTCTTCATTCCAGGCATTAGTTACCGAGTATCCCCGAAAAGAAATCACTCATCAGCGGCTGCCTACTGAGCTCTTGATTCCTGTTTTCGCGACCGAAAATGGGGAGTCTAAGTAACTTGTTCGTGATCCAACAGGTGATTTTGTGCGCGTCTTTGCTCATTCTCGCTTCACCGACCGCTCACTCTTCTCTCCCTTCACTCTCTGATCATCCCACTAATGGGTAAGTATTCTCATAACTTCCCTTCCTCTCTGCCTCTCTGCCTCACTTCACTGTTTCTGTTTGATCAAACGTGTTTGTGTTGGTTGGTGCTACACTATGCAGGGCAAAGCATTCTAATGAGTATTGCGCAATGTATGATATCTGTGGAGTACGTAGTGACGGAAAAGTCCTCAACTGCCCTTATGCTCGCCCATCTGTTAAGGTCCGTACTCACTATCCCTTCTTCCCAAGTCCCCTGCGTTGCTCTATCACTTTGCACTGACCAAATCTACTTACTTTTCTCCAGCCAGATAGCAATTTCTCTGCCAAGATTCAGAGCTTGTGTCCATCAATAACTGGAAATGTTTGTTGCACCCAGACTCAATTCGACACTCTCAGAGAACAGGTCCAGCAGGTAACAACAACTCTTCCTATCCTTTATTTCTACTTGTCTGTCTACCTTTGCCTTTCTTTTTCCCATCATATGATAAAACCGTGGATCTGTGCGGTACACAACCAAATTACAGATAATTCCTTTCCTCGTGGGCTGTCCGGCATGCTTGAGGAACTTCTTGAATCTTTTCTGTGAACTTTCATGCTCACCGAATCAAAGCCTTTTCATCAATGTGACTTCTACTGCTAAGGTCAGCATTGCTTATCATGTCACCTTTTTCTTTTCATATTTGCTAAATACACTCTTGTTTTATTTTGTTTTTAAAAAAAAAGAAATTATTTTAGGCTCTTAGCTGTTTAAACTTACTTAGGCTTATTGGCATTGCACTACTTGAAGGATGGAAATTTGTTGCTTCTTATAGTATTTAGTTTTTTTGTGTTCTACACTTGTTGTCATCCTTCACTGCCGTTCATCTTACTGGCAGGTTAGTGGCAACTTGACTGTGGATGGTATTGAATATTATGTAGCAGATGACTATGGAAAAATGCTGTATAATTCCTGCAAGGAGGTGAAGTTTGGGACTATGAATACCAGAGCCATAGAATTTGTTGGTGGTGGTGCCAAGAGTTTCAAAGGTGACTTATTATCTTCTGAGAGTATTTGATCATTCCATATGCTCACTCTTGCCATATGGCTTTCCCTGTGATGTCAAACTGTCCTCCTTACATAAGCTTCATCATCCTTACCGCTGAGAGAAAAAGATGAAGGAGCTTTGTAGTGTGCATTTTATATTTCCGCAAGTTACTGCACATTTTCTTTTTTATGGTCACTTCATGTAAATCATTAATCCTTGATTTTATGCTGTAGTTTTTATCTTTATTTCATGTTCTAATCTCATCTTTCTGTTCTTTTAGAATGGTTTGCATTTATTGGTCAGAAGACTCCTCCTGGAACTCCTGGTTCACCTTATGCCATTCATTTTAAGTCAAGTCTTCCTGATTCATCCTCAATGGAGCTTATGAATACGTCTACTTATTCATGTGGAGATAGTTTACTGGGTTGCTCTTGTGGTGATTGCCCATCATCTCCAGTGTGCTCTCACTCAGAGCCTCCATCTCCACATAAGGAAGATTCATGTTCTATTAAAATTGGACCCCTAAAGGTTTGAAATGGTTTAAAGTCATTTACTTTCTTGTGTGTTG
The DNA here is from genome assembly GCA_002752925.1 of Viola pubescens var. scabriuscula. NCBI lineage: Eukaryota > Viridiplantae > Streptophyta > Magnoliopsida > Malpighiales > Violaceae > Viola > Viola pubescens. The sequence continues at coordinate 8,325 of NBIL01084424.1, read as the reverse complement.
GTGGTTGGTGCTGTTTTTTTTTGTGCTAGCAACTGATATGCAATGGAATAGGTTGGAGATCAAGAGCTAAAATAGTTCATACTTTTTACTACTGCTTGCAGGTGAAATGTCTTGATTTCTCCTTAGCAATTTTGTATATCGTATTGGTTTCTGCATTTGTGGGATGGGCCATGTCTCGGGGGAGAACAGAAAGGCATTCTTCAGTTGACACAGAGCCACTGTTGATATCTAGTGATGATGTTGAAACTGATCCTAACAACATTCGAAAGAAGGATGGAAAGGTAGATAAAATTTATTTCTTTGTTCAATTTGTTTTTCTCTTGTGCTGGTTCTTCACCCTACCTTCCATCTAGTTGCTGTATACTTTTTCTACTTCATATAATTTGGATACAAGGCCTAATTCATGCCTCTCTTCCCATGAATGACAGGTGCATGAGATGTTTCCTCGCCTGACTAACAGGTTTCAGCTTCTTGGTGTTCAAGCACACCTCTCAAGCTTTTACAGGTGAAATGAACTACTATTTGAACAATTACATACGCATCTTTTTTGTTCAAGAAACACAGATTATGTCGGTATCTTAATCTTCCATGCAGGTGCTATGGCTCATGGGTTGCTAGAAATCCCACTCTCGTGCTTTGCTCAACATTGGCGATCGTCCTTGTTCTCTGTGTAGGCTTAATTCGTTTTAAAGTGGAGACGAGGCCTGAGAAGGTATAAAAGATTTTTCTTTTGCTGCACTTTTAACTCTTTACGATCAGGCCGTATTTATTATTGTTGTTTTTGCTTATTTCATAATATGATCATTCTATAGTTCCTTAGTTGTGACAACATGATTACGTAGATATGGGTAGGTCATGGGAGTAAGGCAGCAGAGGAGAAGCAATATTTTGACAGCCACCTTGCCCCTTTCTACAGAATTGAGCAGGTCTCACTATTCCCATAATGTTTGTCTCTCTTTATTTGTCATCAGTGATCTTCAGTGGTTTTATTTCTTTGCTTTCTCTACTTGCCATCCTAAACTTTAGGAGCAATGTGCAAGCTTCCTTATACATACTGGCAAAAAAATTACAGAAGCAATTAAAATTGGTTGTGGTGCCCCCAGAAAAATAATCACGATGAGTTATACCTTTATGTTAAAATGTAATGAGCCAATGTGTATTGTTGTGTCTGGCAGCTTATAATAGCAACCTTGCCAGATCCCAGTGGCAAAAAGAATCCCAGTATTGTCACAGATGATAATATCCAGCTGCTTTTTGATATACAGGAAAAGGTATTCTGTCTGCTCGTTACTGCTACTTTTCTAATTTAAATATTACCTGTGTCACTGTGCTATTTTTTATGTTAATTATTTATATTTTATTGAAGAAAGTGAGCATTTTCTTTCCTATTTTGCACTTCCTTTCTATACTTATATTGTCTTCAAATGTACCAGGTTGATAGTATCCGTGCAAATTATTCTGGCTCAACCATATCCCTAACTGATATTTGCTTGAAGCCTCTTGGCCAAGATTGTGCAACTCAAAGCGTATTACAGGTTTTCTCACATTGCCTTAGATTTGTGGATTTTTGTGTCTTGAAGTGTGCACTTAAAACATTTATCCAGTGGAGCTAACAAACTGGGGAAAGTTGGAACGTCTAGTTTAGGCTTAGGGAGTTATATGCATTGTTGCTGTGGCTGTGAGCTCGTAAATGAATTGTTAATTTATCATACAATTAAACTTGTGAACAATCATGTTACTCACATCAGTTTTTTTCCCCCCTTTTCTGATAGTACTTCAAAATGGACCCTTATAATTTTGATGAGTATGGAGGGATTGAACATGCTGAGTATTGTTTTCAGGTAAGTCCTGGGATTTTGAAGCTTTGGAATTTGAAAAGCTGTTTGCTATAAAATTTGTGCACCTGTATCTGTGATTCTTTTGGGTCCGTGGATTCTTATTTTCTATCGTCCCCTGCTCTTTTCAATTTTCAGCATTACGCTAGTGCAGACACGTGCTTGAGTGCATTTGAGGGACCACTTGATCCAAGCACTGCCTTGGGAGGATTTTCTGGGGACAACTATTCAGAGGTAATATGTTCTATTTTTGCCTTGAAATATGGGTTTATGTTAACCCCTTGGTACTTTTGAATGTCAGGCTTCTGCATTTGTTGTCACATACCCAGTTAATAATGCAATTGATGAAGTGGGTAATGGAAAGGCGGTGGCATGGGAAAAAGCTTTCATTGAGTTAGTGGAGGTTTGAACGGCACTCTTCCGTTTAATTACTTGCACATATCGAATTCCCCTCCTGTTTGATTGCTTACTGCTTCTAGTAATTCCTTGCAGGAGGCGCTGCTGCCCATGGTTCAGTCTAGAAATCTTAGTCTTTCATACTCCAGTGAAAGCTCAATTGAGGAAGAATTGAAAAGAGAAAGTACTGCAGATGTCATTACAATAGTGGTAAGAATCTGGAGAATGGATGTATTTGTTATAGTCAACCACAGCGGCATAGGCTAATTTTTATTACATAACCCTGGGGCAGATGCTGATCTTTAAGAATTACATCACTCCTTCTGTTTCCCTTCATATCTGACGCTTTTAACTTACTTTAGGTGAGCTATGTTGTGATGTTTGCTTATGTATCAATTACTTTGGGAGATGCATCTCGTTTGTCAACCTTCTACCTTTCATCCAAGGTATGGTTGACTGTCACTCCAGCTCTCCAAGTCTTCTGCATGTAAAGGTTAATTGCCCATTGTTATACAGTCTACGGAACTCCCTTTTTTGGTTACATGATTTCCAGGTATTACTTGGTCTCTCGGGAGTTGTGCTTGTCATGCTTTCTGTCCTTGGATCTGTTGGATTTTTCAGTGCTATTGGAGTCAAATCCACGTTGATTATTATGGAAGTCATTCCGTTCCTGGTTCTGGCTGTAAGTTCAGTTCCCGGCAATTGCCACTGTCATGCTAATATATGCACCGTTTATGAAGGTTTTTATATTTGATTGTATTATTTTGCATTGACAGTCATTTGAAGCTTACTTTGTTTCTCTCTTTGGATCCTATCCACTTCTCAGGTTGGAGTAGACAACATGTGTATATTGGTTCATGCTGTAAAACGACAATCAATGGAGTTGTCGTTAGAGGAGCGAATTAGTAATGCACTAGTTGAAGTTGGTCCGTCGATAACACTTGCTAGTTTGTCTGAGATTCTGGCATTTGCTGTTGGCAGTTTCACTCCTATGCCAGCATGTCGTGTTTTCTCCATGTTTGCAGGTCCCCATAGTCTCATCATATTAGAAATTAATTTTGGATCTGACATTCATTTGAATTTTAACATTTGCCCACTGGTTTATCTACAGCTTTGGCTGTTTTATTGGATTTCCTTCTGCAAGTGACTGCTTTTGTTGCACTGATTGTATATGACTGTCGAAGAGCTGAGGATAATAGGATTGACTGTTTTCCATGCATAAAAGTTCCATCTTCTGCTGGGTCTGATGAAGGTAGTTGTTTAAGCATTCTGTCTTTATTGGTTGCAGTTTTTTTATGTACCTTTGTACTTTTTCTTTGATTTAGTCATGCATATACTCTTTGATTTACTAATGTTGATGAAATGTAGGTGTTGAACAGAGACCTGGACTCTTGGCTAGGTATATGAAGGTAATTTTTGGATTTTCTAGCTAAATCATGTATTTAGTGTATACCATCTACTTTATCCCTAATTATTCTAATTGGTTAATTTCCGGAATGCTTTTTTTCTTTTAGTTGATGGAAATGAACAGGTATATCATCTTGATGTCATCTCCAAAGTAATTTTTGTGGTTTTCTCATTTTATAGGAAGTTCATGCACCCATTCTTGGACTTTGGGGAGTAAAAATAATTGTCATTGCTGTTTTTGTTGCATTTACACTGGCAAGCATTGTAAGTTTTTCACTGTCCTCCTCTTCCACTCCTTCTGTAAATTCAAGTAATTTATTCAATGAGTTTCTGGATTTCTTGGTAGGGACTGTGCACAAGGATTGATCCCGGTTTGGAGCAGAAAGTTGTTCTTCCCCGGGATTCTTACCTTCAGGTTGAAGGCTATTTTCTTTTCTTTTCTTTTTTGGCCACCCAGTCAACATTCTCCTTCTTGCCTGGCTATCTTAATATCTTCTTTGTATTTTCTCTCAGGGATATTTCAACAATATTTCAGAGTATCTGAGAGTTGGACCACCATTATATTTTGTTGTTAAAGATTATAACTATAGGTATATGATTTGATGTGTTTGTTACTCTGTTTTGTTAATGTGACTGAAGGAAAGTCCACTTTCAGTTAACCCTACTCCAACTTGAAGTGTAGTTAACTGATATGCATACTTGAATTTGGAGTAGGGATAACAATTGTTGGTGTGGGAATGACATTACTCGTTTTAAAATTGAGAAACTGAAGAAAATGAGTTAGATTGGAAAGAAGGGGTTGATGGTGGGGTGTGCTTCTTTAGGGTGGCAGGGAGTGAGGAAACTTGTTCTACTACCATCTAGTGATATCGTATTCTAAGCTTCTGAAGAGTGGAGGCCAGGAGTATAAAACTTGGTAAACCTAGAGTTGGAAATGATTTGAGACTTCATAAAGTGAGTGCCACAAATGATTTAAAGGAGGAATGATCACTTGAACTGAAATACACATTTCCTGGTAGTTTTTAAAAATTAAGGCATCTGTATGTTGTTTGCAAGGGAGTCATTCAGTATTGGGATTACAAATGCATAGAGAAAGAACAAGTAATAGGGAGCCAAAAACAGTGTCTGGCTGTTAGATAATTAACTCAAACCAGCAGTCTTTTGTTGTCACTAGTAGTTTAGAGTTAATACTGTTTTTTGTAGGCCAGTTATCATGATGATTCTTTCCCCGCGTTCCTTTTACTGCTAAGCAACCAAATAGAATGAGCCCTTTAATACTCTGATCTGATGTCCAATGACTTTCTTCCTCAGCTTGGGATCAAGACATACAAACCAGTTATGCTCTATCAGTCAGTGTGATTCAAACTCCCTTTTAAATGAGGTACGTGGCCATTTTATTTCTCCTAGAACTTCTGTGGTGGTATTTTTCTGCCCCTATTCTAGTTCATCTCGGCTATGTTCTTCTACCCCTTTAAGGAACCTTCAGTTATTTCATCAGAATTGATCCATTTTTTTCATGTATTATTAGAACTACTTAATGTTGCTGGAGGCTGGAGTCACGCCGTAGAATGTACAAAGACTTAGGGTGTCATTATAAATGTATTCTGTCTTATGGATGGATAATAACAATAACATATCTATAAAAATAAATTTATGTCCATGGTGTTAACTTTGATCTTTTGTTCATGCCCTTGTAATTGGGAGTTGCAGTTCTCGTCATGTTTTATGATGTGTTAAAGTTTAGTCAACCTAAAGACCCATTAATATACTAGCACTTCTAAGTAATCAGTCAAATAGATGTTATTAATTCTACTCTTCTTACACTGAATGGTTAGAAGCGTTTCTGTTGGATAACTTCTTGTGGACTTCAATTATGCTGCAGATATCAAGTGCATCTTTAAGTCCTGAATCAAGCTACATTGCCAAGCCTGCTGCTTCATGGCTTGATGACTTTCTTGTGTGGTTATCACCAGAGGCTTTTGGTTGCTGCCGAAAGTTTATGAACGGTTCTTATTGCCCCCCTGATGATCAGGTGTGAGTTGTGTCAGATGCTAAGACTTGACCCTTTTCTCTTTTATGGAAAAACTTCCATCTTTCTATTGTTATTTCTGTGCAGTTTCTTAGATGACCTACATTCTCTGTCCTTCACTCTCTCTCTTGAATATATGGGCGCACATTTGCATAAGACATTGGCTCAAACTAAGAAAAGTCATCTATGTTATCATCATTTTGTTAAATGCTTCAATTATATGCAATCCTTCTTAATTGTTACAAATATCTTGCTTTTACTTATTGGCCGTCCCGGTTAATTAGACAAGCAAACTTGCCTGCTTATAAAACACTATTCTTTTTTGTCCTTTATTGTGGTTTGTGTCATTGCGAGTGGGTGTGTCGATGTGAGCTGTCTATGAGTTTGGGTTTGCAACAATGCAGTTGCATTAGGAGCAACCCAGCTTATAGGCACTTAGTTGTCTGTTTGATACTTGAGGTCATTTCATGGTATAGTCTCATAGTCTTTTTGTAAGTTAACCATCACTTGGTATGACCATCCAGTTAATGTTTATTAGTCAGGTGGTTACATGTGCAGTTTACATATTACTTGTAGTAGCGGTTTACATTTACTGAAGCTAAAGTTTGCTTTACAGCCACCGTGCTGTTCACCTGACGATGCTCCTTGTGGCTTAGGCGGTATTTGCAAAGACTGCACAACGGTATTGTTAATCTTTCTCTTTCTTTTTGTGTATGCATTTATGAATGCTTTAACACCATTGTTACTCTTTCGTTGGACAGTTGTATCCAACTGGCTTATTTATTGATGAAAAGCAAAATATAACAGTTCATGTAGAATGAAAGTGTATGAAAATCAGAATCTATGCAATTTAGTTTATCAAGAAGAATGCTTTCAGGTTCTAACATTTTGGCTGGTGCCAGTGCTTTCTGCACTCAGATTTGGTTAATAGTCGCCCATCCACAATCCAATTCCGTCAGAAACTTCCATGGTTCCTCAATGCTCTGCCTTCTGCTGATTGTGCAAAGGGTGGTCATGGGGCTTACACCAACAGTGTGGATCTAAATGGTTAGTGACAATAGCATTTCCCGCCTTCCTAAATGACTTCAGTTTTCATTTTTTTTATTTGCAACTTTTCAGGTTATGAGGGTGGTGTTATAAAGGCTTCAGAGTTTCGTACATACCACACACCTCTTAACAAACAAGTGTGCTTCTTTAACTTTTACTTGTATTAAATATTTCTCTTAGCGTGAAACCGCTGAATGTGCATTTATGCCTTCCTGTTGTCATTTCCCTCAGGTTGACTTTGTCAATGCAATGCGAGCTGCACGGGAGTTCAGCTCAAAAATGTCTGATTCCTTGAAGGTTTGTATTCAATGTGCAGTAGTTTTTAGCTTTGTGGTTTTCCAATAACTCCATGAGTGTCTTTTCTTTCTGTTCCTTTCTGGATCGTGGAGCATGACAAAATGGTAGCTGAGGTGCTTCATATAAAGATATACTAATGGATCTTTTGGTCTTTATTATCAGCTATCACTAGTCTCTCCCATGTGTAATAGACTTAAGCATGGTGCTTGAGGTGGCAAATACATCATGCAAGCATTCACATCTTAGAAAAGAGATTATTCTGATTTGTTGCATTTGGATTTCTATTATTTAGTTCCTCGTGCTCGTGCTATAATATCATTACTTTAATGATGCAGATGGATATCTTTCCATATTCAGTATTTTATATCTTCTTTGAGCAATATCTGGACATATGGAGAGTCGCTTTGACCAACATAGCAATAGCACTTGGTTAGTGTTATGAAAAAGTCTTGATCAGTTTGAAGCTTATTTTCAAGTTTTTTCCTGCAGAAGGCAAAAAATAAAAGCTCTTCCCCTATTTCGCAAGTTTGAATCTTGCTTGTTTTTGAAATTGTGGTTGTTCCAGGGCACATTATCCTTGATTTTTATGCATTTGACATCTGATTCCATGCAGGTGCTATATTTGTTGTTTCTCTGGTTATCACTTCCAGGTATTGATACCCACTGTAGCTTTTCTTTATATTTAACTGCCTGCTTGAAATGAGTTGTGGACTGTAGAAGACGCTGTGATCCTAAAAGTGACACTTTCACTTGATTTCTTCTTGATGCAGTTTTTGGTGTTCAGCAATCATTCTTCTAGTTTTGGTGATGATTGTTGTAGATCTAATGGTATGAAGATCAGAGAACAAAGTTCTCATAGTAGCACACTGTTTTCCTCTCTTGTCATTTCATGTTCTCTTATGTGCATTCTCTGTTACTAAACGTATTTGCTTGCTAAATCCTACAGGGCGTAATGGCAATTCTCGATATCCAACTAAATGCAGTTTCTGTTGTGAACCTTATTATGTCAATTGGAATTGGTGTGGAGTTTTGTGTTCACATAGCACATGCCTTCTTGGTTAGTATATATACTAGTCGTCAAAAGTTTGTATTTTCATTGGTGATGTATTTTTTCCTTCTTCATATACCCTATCATAGATGACTTGTACTTCCATCTTTTACCTTTTACCTTTTCTGGAAACCCAGGGGTGACAACCATGGTTGGTAATATTATTAATTCAATAATAACACACAGTTATCTTCTTTATTTTACTTATTCAGGTAAGCCATGGGGATAGGAACCACAGGACAAAGGAGGCTCTAAGTACCATGGGA
>NBIL01084299.1:0-19824 GCA_002752925.1 Viola pubescens var. scabriuscula | reverse complement strand
AGAATTCCCTTGGCTAGATCTACCAAATTGCTCCACATATCATCCGGGTCTTGAACCTTAGGCCGGATCATATCAATTTTTTTTATAGTTTAAGTAACAAAAATATTTGAGAAAAATATACATTAGTGAAAAAGTCATGATGCAAGAACAATTTTTATTTTTTAAAAAAATGAATAAAGTCATACAAATGGTTAAAGATATTTAAATTGTTAAATAACTACTTTTTTATAGTTGAGGTAATGAAATATTTTTTAATATAGTATAGCCATGTGAATAATAAAAAGAGAAAATAGAAAGTGAAAAATGAAAAAAAAAATGATAGAAAAATTGATAATAAACGAACGACAAAGATTAGAGAATAAAATGACGAAAAGTAGTTCACGCTATATTCTGAGAAATTATTTATTTTAAACAGCAAAATATATATTACCGCTAAATTTATGTTGCAAAAAAATGTAAGAACCAAAATACTTATATAAATAAACAATAATATTTAAGGAGTTAGAATAATTTGTACGAGTAAAAAAAAAATAGTAATGGTAAATTCATGTTGCAAGAATAATTTGTACATTTAAAAAAAAAAGTTAGAGAAATGGTAATTAATATATAAAGGGTTAAATATCTAATTATTCTAATTGAGGTTATGTAATATTTTTTAATATAATTTAGCTATGTGTATAAATAATAATAGGTAAAAGAGTAAGAGACGGTGTAGAATTAAAGAATTAGGAAAAGAAAATTATAAGAGATGAGATACCTCACACAATTCATGTAATTGATCTAAGTGATAATTGGTTTTATCTAGTTATAAAAAAAATGCAGATGCCATACAAAATTCCATATTGTCTTTTTAATAGTTGTTAAAATACAATTAATGTTATAATTATTGATATATTTTAGAATATAAATGACTAGAATTTAAAGATTTTAATATATTAAGTTAGAATGTAAAAAAATTATTTAAAAAGCTATAGTAAAAAAAAAATAGCATATAAAGTAAATAGAAAAAGGAAAAAAAAGAACTTACGGTAAACTAAAAAAATTAAAAAAATTTAAAAATATGGGAGAAAAATATACATTACTACTAAAGTCATGGAACAAGACAACTTTTTTTAAAACTAAAGTATCATACATATGCTTAGTGATATTTAAAGGGTTAGGTAATTATTATTTAAATAATTGAACTAACTAAAAATATGAGAGAAAAATATACATACTGTTAAACTCATGATTCAAGAACACTTTTTATATAGTATAACTATGTGAAAAAATAATATATAAAAGAAAAAATGAAAATGAAAAAGAAAAAAGAAAAATAAGAGATAAAAAATTGATAGAAAAATTAATAATAAACTAATGAAAAAGATTAGAGAATAAATGATGAGAAGTGGTTCACGCTATATCGTGAGAAATGATTAATTTTAAACAGCAAAATATATATTACCGCTAAAGTCATGTTGGAAAAAAAAATGTAAAAATAAAAATACTTATATAAATAAATAATATTAATTAAGAAGTTAGAATAAATGGTAAATTCATGTTGTAAGAATAATTTGTGCATTTTTTTAAGAAATAAAAAGTTAGATAAATGATTATTAATATTTAATTATTCTAATTGAGGTTGTGGATTTTTTATTAATATAACTTAACTAACTGTATAAATAATAATAGTTAAAAGAGTAAGAGAGAATGACAAATTAAAGAATTTAGAAAACTAAAGAAGATTATAAGATATGAGATAACTCACGCAATTCATATAATTGATAAAAAAATAATTGGTTTATCCAATCATAAAAAAATGTGAATTTAGTAAGAAAAATGAAATATAATTTGATTCGTAAACTCACTCAACTCATTTGTAAACCAAAATACAATAAAATAATAAACAAAAGAGTTGAAAAACAAAAGGCCAATACCTTGTATATTTAATATAATACATACGATTAAAATTAGAAAATTACTATGATTATGACTCCAATAACTAATAAAAGAAGTAAACTAATATAAATGGTGTTAAAGGTAAAAACGTTAAAAAAAAAAGTAATAAGGAGTTTATACTTTTTTATATATATATATATATATATATTAAATAAAAATACTATTCATAACGAATTTCAAATTTATCTATATAACATAGAAAATGTTGAATCAAACACATATCAACTGAGTATGAAAATAAAATGAAAGGTTGAGTTTCGTTGATTTCCAAGGCCAGCGTGTAGTTTGTACTCTGTGGTGTGAACGTGAGATCATAAAATGGATTGGCCTATCCATCAAAAATCCACGTGGCAGTACATAAATGACTCTCCATATCTCCCAAGAAAAATCCCGTTTAGACACGTGTCCTCGTAAGATCCTTGCAAGAGATCAAAAAGCAACTCTCTCCAACTCCAGGGAAAAAGAGGAACAAAAGCAGAACCAAGTTTAGCCAGGAACCAGTCACAAGTAAGACCATGGCATCTCTAGCAACTTTTGCTGCAGTTCAACCCGCCACCATCAAGGGCCTCGGCGGCAGCTCCCTGAGTGGAACGAAGCTCAACATCAAGCCTTCTCGCCAGACAATGAGACCCCAAAGCATCAGGTTTTATCAAAATTGCATCTTTCTTTTGTAAATTTATCTTCTAGGGCCGGTTTTATATGCTTAGCAAGAGTTGATTTTTGGATGCAGGAGTGGTGCTGTTGTGGCAAAGTATGGTGACAAGAGTGTGTACTTTGATTTGGAGGATTTGGGTAACACCACTGGACAGTGGGACTTGTATGGATCAGATTCACCATCACCATACAACTCTCTTCAGGTACATTTCCCATTTTCAATTCAATAGTCTTTAGACCATAAAGACATCACTGTTATGCATCTCTTGCTGATATATATTAAGATGAAGATTACAGAACCCTAATAACAAACTTGTATTCTGCATTTGTGGAACTGCAGAGCAAGTTCTTTGAAACATTTGCAGCTCCATTCACCAAGAGAGGATTGTTGCTCAAGTTCTTGATCTTGGGAGGTGGCTCCACCCTAGCTTACTTCAGTGCTACAGCTTCCGGCGACATTCTACCGATCAAGAAGGGCCCACAACTCCCACCGAAGCTTGGGCCACGAGGCAAGATCTAATTTATCTTTGGATACTCCTCTTCTCTTAACATGTCCATTGTATTTAGCTTCTTTCAACTTTTAATATCTTGTAAGTTCTTACAAATCCTACTTAAGACCCCATGGTTGTTCTTACAATAAATCCTCTGTATTGTGTGGATTCTGCTCGCTTCTATGTTGTAATTGATGTTATTATAGTAGGATTAGTTAAATTCTGCATCTCTCAGAAACCTCTGCAATTTGTCTGGAAGAAACAAAAAGAAGAATATACTGTGCTCATAGTACTAGTAGAGTCAAGCAAAATCATCTTTTAAATGCCTAACAAACTACTAATCCACTTGTTATACAAATGAAAGAATGGCTGAAACGCCTCGAAGACAAAAGTTTCATACCTATATTCATTCTTTCCTATATACATACAAATGGAAGGAATGTACTGAAAAATAAGTGATGTTATAAGTCAAAAAGACAAGAAAGATTGTTTATAGTGCAGGCTTTCTCCATCTTTATACCTTTTTGCTCCTGTGCTTTTCTCTTTTATCGTTATAATTCGTTGGTTTTAGCTTTCCCCTTCTTCCTCGCTACTACTCTCATATATCAATGGCGTGCTGTTGGGCTTCTTAATCCTCCTAGATTTTCAAGATAGGATTTTTTGTTGGTCACTATGTTGCAAACTTTGTCTTTCTGTGGTAGCTTACCATCATCTTTCAGTAATTCATCTGAAGTTGCAAATGGGTCTTTATCGTTTTCCAAACTCCAACCCATGAAATCGGAAAGTGTCATTGAACCATTTGAATCTGTCATATTTGCGTTCCATTCCCCGTCTTCTTTAGTTGGTGTCGTCGTTACTTGTGGCGTGTCCTTGAAAGGGTTTCTCTTATTGCCTGCCTGTGATGGATTTTGAGTGACATAATCTGAATATAGCACATCTTCAATCCTTGAAATGACTGTAAATGCCAAGCTTTCTAGAATTCTTGAATAGCTTTCCAAGATAGCCTGCCCTACATCCTGTTAGGCCAAGATGAAGAAGCGATTAGAAAGTTCAATCTAGAATTTAGCTCCAAAATGTAATATGAAGTAGGATTAGGAACATGTACATAAAATGGATTCTTACCCGGTTGAATTGAATCTTGCTTATGTCTAGAGAAGATTGAGGAGTTCCGGGAAACCGGTGCTTGAGAATGAGCAAAATGGTTTCTGCTCTCTCTTCAAACAGCTCTCTCTTCTCCAAACTTACAGCAGAGCCCCAAGTTGATTTACTATCTTTCTGATTCATCTTTCTCTGCCAAATCACTATAGAAGCCTCAATCCTGTTCTTGAGGTCAAGGATTTTATGCTCTGATGACAAGTCCATGGTGGCAAGAAATTGGTCAGGATCAAAGAAATCAACCGTAATGCTCCTATAAATCGAGTCGCCGAGGCTTGCCCTCCCATTCTGCCAAAGCACCGTAAACAAAAATGTATTTTAGAGTAGAGGCAAAGTAACTTGAGATTAGTCATACTTGTGTCTTTTGCTTTCTGTTTAACTACCTTGGGGAGAGATTCTATGTAGTTTTCGGGGATCTCCATTTCCGATAGAACTTGAGCATTTATGGCCATCGCGGCTTTCAGGACTTGGTTAACGCAATCCTTTTGGTACTGCAGAAATTTCCTGGACATTTCTGATAGACCATTTGGAGGAACCCTAACAGTAGGTAGCCACCATTTATCATCTTTTCTCTTAGCATTTCCTTTTTCTGAATCAGCAGCATTACTTGAAACATAGGTGAACTCATTTTGGTCTTTGAAGTTATCTAGGGTATCCTGAGTATTATAAGAATTTTAAAAAAGGGTATTAGAATCTCTTTTTGTTCCTTCTGTTCAAATAAAAACCCAGATAGCACAAGCTCTCATCTTCTTACTATGAGCATCGCGTCAAGCTTGCGCAAAGCGGGGATGTTCATATGAAGATCTGTCCTCTGTCGTGTCGTCATTATCTGTGACATCCAAAGACGGATGTTTAGATAAATGGCATCATCAATAAATGTTATCATTAGAGATCCCAAATTGCAGAAACCGAAAACCTTTATTACCTCCATATTGGATCCATCCTTTTGTTTCTGCTGAGAAGGAACGAATTCAACAATGTAGTCAGTTACTGATAGAAGCAAATCTATCTCTTTTCTCCACCTTGCTTTCCTTTCTGGTGACATCGGCTCTAGCCGCGATTGTTCGCCGAAGATAGAAGCTGCAAACAAGATGGAAAACAAAAACCACAAAAACAAATGAAATCATAAAACGAACTCTACATTTATCATAATCATCTTTTGCATCAAAACCCATACCGATGATTTCTAAGAAAAAAGGTAAGACATGAACAAATACGTACCTGCAAGGTTTGTGATGGCATTAGACAATGCAAGAGCAGAAGAGACACCCTTTCCTCCACCAGACATGTCCTCACCAAGCAGCAATTTAGCAAACCTTTCCTTCATCTGTTCCATTTCTGAATCAAACATGACCACAAAGTGAGATTCAAATGAAAATGAAAACACAAAATTTATACAGACAAGAAGAATTAACAATCAAATGAAAGTGTATTGAACTTGCCTGCTTGCAGTTTCTCTTTTACAGCACTATCATCTTTGGCCAATCTCGACTTAAGAACCTTATCGTTCTTATTAAGCGCGCTTCCCATCTGTTGATTCTCCAATGATTGTTCATTTAAAGGTCTCGATCCCTGGCTTCTTGATGATGTTCTATCATCATGGGAAGCCTCTGCCATGGCAGCAGCATCATCCATGCTCGCGCTCTTCACGTGTTTAACACCTGCAGTCTCGTACATTCCTTTGAAATGAAACAACCTAGACCTATAACTTTCCTGTTCTTGTTCAAGTGCTCGAACCATTTTGATGTTTTCGTGCAATGAACAACAACAACAACAAGAAGAAGAAGCACTTATTCAAAAAAAGAGAAAGCTATGGAAGAAAATATGTTTGGATGAACCTCTTGCCGTTTGCATATGACAAGAGGCAAAGGAGAGGGAAGAAGAAAAAAGGAGAAGCTAGGGACTCTCAATGCCAAATGATGTTCTAAAGTTTGGTGTTGGGTTTTTCTTTTTTTCCTCTCTTTGATGGAAAAGAGTGAGTTTGATGAAATTGTGGAGGGGATTGGATTGGTTTGGTTGGTTAGTTTCTCTCTTCCTTGTGTTAGTTTTTTCTTTTTTTTTCTTTTTTCTCCTGTTGTGTCACGGATGGTGTTGGTTGAACGTGGGGTGCATGTTTAGGGGTATATGAGGTGTATTACAATTTTTCTAAAAACAAAAATAAAAAACTGTGGAATAGTTTTGTGTTAATGGGAGGTTTCTAATTATGAAGGGTCAAATGCTTTGCAAAGAATCCGGAAGGCAGAAACAGTATCCCGATTTTCAACCATTGTTTTTTCTCTTGTTTTTCATTTTATATATTTTCTATATTGTTTTATTTCCATTGATCGCTTTCTTTTGCATATCACCAAGGGACTAATTCTAACGAGAGGGGTGCCTAAAGAAAGCATACGTTTCCAACAATATAAGATTAGTTTTTCTTTAGCACTTACCCGCGCTATCCTGTAAGTTTCAACCTTTACATGAAAAAATTGTTAACGTTAATATAGCCATTGATACAGTTGGAGATTTTGCATATAAGGATTAAAGTAAAAATAATATAAATTTAAAAACTATTATGAGAGAATTTAATTTTTTATTAAATATGAATAATTAAAGTAAGATAAATAAAACTTTAAAGAATATTATAGGATGATTTAAAATTTTGAGAGGGCAATATAAAGAACTAATTTAAAAAGAACAAAACTTTACGGACTATTATGTGAGAATTAAAAATTTAGCTCGTTAAAGCTCCGCCATCCCAAAATAAGCAAGTTTTCTTTTCTTCTTTTTGGTTTAGTTAATTGTTCCGTTTTGTCTAATGTTTGTATGAATTATTTAGATGTCTAATTTAATTTATAATCTAAGTTGTTATATTTTTGTATGAAATTATGTATAAAATGCATATGTAATATATATTTTTTCAATAACTGAATTAGTCAAATTCCGTTATACATGATTAAACTATTAATTCATTAAACATAGACTTGAGCAGATTAATATAAGAATGATGTTGAACATGGTTAAACTCAATACTCTCGAGACTTTTTCTAATTCTATGTTAGCTTTGATTCTAATAACTATGTTGTTCTTTTTGTTTTATTAAACTATCTTTTTTTTATAACGCTGACAATTGACCAATATAAATTATTTAATGTTTGTAATCTATATATATATATATATGAAAGCAGAAAGTGAGAGAGTCTCATTGTGGTAATGTCATGTCAGTAAGTGAAGCTATATGGCGATGCCACATTAACTGCCACCTTGACCAATACGATCATACTATGTCATTGATTCTTTTTTTGCCACATAAGCTCACATATAAATGTCAAACTTCAAAGGCAAGACATTTCATGTCATGTAGGTATTCCAATAGTAAATAATAACTACATATTGATAAATAAGTTAAAAAATCTTTGGGTTGCAATATTAAATTGAATTAATTTTAAATTAATTAATTTATTTAACTAGATTTATAATATAAGTTATAGAATTTGAAAGGATTGAATTTAAAGAATATGAAAAGTCACATAATTTTATATATAAGTGTTCACAAATCTCTTATTTTATTTACAAATGATCATTGAAAATGGTGTTCATGGAAGCTAAGGTTAGTTTCAACTTTAAGTTCGTTAGTTTTTTTGTTTATTTTTTTTATGGATATTTTTTTTATTTTTCCCCACCATGACTTTTTGGACCCATCAGATACTGATGAAACCATTTCCCGAAATAAATTATTTGTAAAATGAAGGAAAAGTTTTATTAATATTTGGGTTAATTTGATGAAGGAAAATTTGATCATCACTTAGATATATCTCTAATACACTTAATTAAGCTTTTTAATATTGGATTTTTTAAACGTATTTTTTTTCGAGCGAACTAATCTGTTTGTCATTTGCGCAGGTTATGAGATCGGTATTGCAATATTTGCATCCCTACCAAAACTCCTCATGTACGTAATTTATTTTTTTATTACATGACATGGTTTCAACTTTCTCATACTTCTTTACATATTTGCTTATAATGATAATTAAATCCACTATATATATTAGTGTTTGGTTTGCAGGAGTGGTTCTTTAAACCATATGAAACACTAAAGTGATGCAAATTTTGTATTACGCCATGATATCTAAATTGGTTCTTTCTTTCTCTTTTTGTAAAACGTATGTAAACAATATGTTTGACATTGTCACAAGTGTCCAATTCAAGTAGTCAAAGTACATATTCAACTAAGTAGTTTACTCTTTTCAATTAGTTTTCTTTGGCTTTTCGAATTTTTTTTTCCGGCATTACAACTCTTTTTTTAATTTTGTGTGTGTGTGATGCTAACCCCACTGTAATTGATATTTAATATGATACATAGACATAAATTTTATAAGATATGCTAGAAAAATTTCTTGGCATTAGAAAATTTATTTTTACGTGTTTGTGAATTCTTCTAAGGTTATTAAGAACATAATGCGCAAAACTTAGTTTTCTAAATCTAAAAAGATTGATTCTATAATAAAATAGTTTATTCTTCTAATGCTTCCTAGAACTTTTTATGAGTAAAAGTATTTATATAGAGAATTTAGACACTTTAAATTCCAAAATAAGAGATACTATTTCGGATTTTAGAAAAAAACTCTAGAAAAAAGTTGAAAGAAACGTTACAATTTTATCATTTGAAAGCATAAAATAATTTTAAAACAAACCTCATAAAACACTGAAGTCGGAACCCCAAAAAATTATAAAATAGGGAAATAAAATAAAATTTATTCATCTGAATTTAACTACTTAAAATCAACAAATTAACTAAGAAAATTCTATAACAAAAATTTCAAATCCATCCAATTATATTATACTTCAAATCAAATACAAAAAATATTTTAACAAGATAAGTGTATACCAAAAAATCCCGCACATGTGGGGGGAAATATAAACTTCTACTAAAGTCATGCTACAAGAACAATTTGAAATTTCTTTACAAAAAAATTATAAAGTGTCATTTATATTTAGTGATGCTTAAAGGGTTAGGTAATATCTCCTGATAATTTAAGTAATTAAATATTTTTAATGAAGTATAATTTTGTCTATAGTAATAGGTAAAATATAAAATGTAAAAGAAGAATTAAAGACCTAGAAAAGAAATAAGAAATAAAAAAATGTTAGAAAAATATAATAATAAATAAACAATGAAGATGAGAAAAATAAATCGAGGAAAATGAACTGCAATCTACTGTAGCAATCTATTCAAATGAGAAAAATAATATTTACTACTAAAGTCATGGTGTAAATTTTTTTTCTATAAATGAATAATGATTGATACGAGCGTGGACCCATCCGTACCCGCTCGCGTCGAGCACCAATGCCTCGCCCAAGAAAGGTCACCCGCGTGGCCTAACTTTCTCCGCACGTGCGCCAAGAGAAACACCAAGATAGTGCTTAGCGGCATACTGCTAGTCACGATGGCATTTTGGGCGTAGTTCAAGCGAGGCCAGCGGCATACCGCTAGCTCCTTAGCGGCATGCCGCCAGTGCGATACAAGGCACTTTTATGCATGGGCCTCGGCCAAATTTGAGGGACATTTAGGGTTTTATCCTTGTAATAGATAGGTAGTATAAATAGGCTATGTTAGCCATTTTTTAGGGGTCTTTGATTTTGTTGAGTTATCTCCTTCCAAGACCATAACACCTTAAGTGTGAATTTAGCTTTTAGTTAGTCTTCATCTTTTCTTAGGATTGGGTTATTCAAGCAAGACTTGAAAGGGTCAAACATTGAGACGAGATCCTCTTTGTTATTTCGGCAAGGTTGCCTAGACTAGATCTAGGAGGGTTTGTCATAATAAAGAGTTCCATTCTTGTATGTCTCTTCCCTATTTCGGCAAGGTTGTCTAAGCAATACTTAGGAGGGTTTGTCATAGTGAAGGGTTCACGTATCCATCTATCCATCCGCAGCAAGACGTCTTTTCATTTCGATCTTCAAGTGTTCTTATTGTTTTCATCATCAACCTCTCACCGAGGGCTAGATCTGTCTTCGTCTTGAGTTCATCCGTCCAAAATGGAACCAAGATCTTATCATGTGGTAGCGGAGATCAAGGCCACTGACGGGGCCTCAGATCGTCGTTAAAATCCTCGGCTATCAAATATAAATTTATTACAATTTACTACTAAAAATAAATGAATGTAGCTAGCGGTAAAAGGATTGATCCACGGGGAAAAAAGGACTAATTTATTTGAGTACTTGAAATGGATAAAGTTGCACTTAAATGCGAGAAAGAAATTAAAACGGTCTTGGCCAAGGAAGAAGGTTTCCTTGATCAAGACAACAAATTGATGGGAGTAAGAAAACAGATTTGGACAAACTCCTAGCAGAGGCAAGACGGCTATGAAATATCAGATGCAATCATCGACGCAAGAATATTCATCTGTAGTTTACAGAGTTGCTATAGGATTAAGAACCACTTAATCCTTGGCTTCCCTCCTGTATCAACATCACCCCAGGGCCAAATGCGCATAGGAATGGTGATGCCTTACTAGCCAGCACCTTGCTGGTTAAACGGTTTACTGAACTGGTAGATAGTCAAACAGGGGAAGACAACTCTAGACTAGTTTCCAGGAGTGTCAGTTAGGTCTGGTTCTGATTAACCTTTCCCCCTACAGTTTCACAGTCGCCTGCTAACACGTAGGAGTCTACTTCATTCCCTTTGGCCGATAATCCACAACCAAAGGAAATGACAGTAGCGTGATTCGTCAAGTCGTAGATTAACTACTTCTAAAACCGGAAAAAAAACACATAAGATAAAGCTCGAGATCAATTAAATGTAAACTTGCAGATTAATAAGAACAGTTAGGCCTCAAGCAAACTCATACCCAAGCCTTAATGCCTCTACTAAGAATGAAAACTTAGCTACTCATGCACATAATAGAAAACAAAACAAAACTATTTATTGAATTCATGAGAAATCCTCCGTCACCGAAGAAGCGAAGTAAAAGAGATAGAACAGAGAAGGAGATCCCAAACGACGGATTCAAAAGCTAAAAATTGTCTACTTTCGCTAACCCTATGAAGAGTATAAATAGTCCTTTCTTTCTATAAATTAGGTGAAGTGATAAAGATAAAACGGGAAATAAAATCCCAATCAAACTTTAATTGTATCTAAATGTAATTTAATTACTTTTCTCCTCCCAAAAGAATTCTATTAAAGGAAATAGAATAATGGGACAAAATAATGGGATGCGTCTTGAATCCACAATCTGCTCGAGATATTTCTTCACTGGTGAGGGATTGATCAGGATACATTCGTCTTCATCAAGGGAAGTAATCACAGGTTCTTGGTTGATAGCTACTTCTTTCTTCACGAATGTCCAAAATGCTCCACTTTCACTCTCCTTCTTCTCCATTATGCTCTTTTGAATCCCAAATGTGCTTCCTGCAATAATCAAGAGAATACCTACTGGAAATAGTAGAATACCTTTCAAATAGACAGGAAAATTGGTGGTAAAAACCACTACAATTATGCTCAATCAAACTCCCCACACTTAAACCATGCTTGCCCCCAAGCATAAAACAAAATAAAACACCCAAAGAAAACATGCAGGAAATGAAATCAGTTACCCAAAAATTCAATTCATGCTCAACCTCAACATAGAAAACACAGTGGTACTCAATTCTTCTTATCCATCTTGATTTAACAAGGTCTGCTCGAAAACAAGTAATGTCTCACTAATCACTAAAAAGTCAGGAGAAGTCAACTCAAAACTCAAGGAACCAGTGGAGGAACAATCAAATTTAAAATTCTCTCTGTCTAACCAATTGTCCAATGATGCAAGAGTTGTCGACCACAGGCAATGCGCATACAATACACAGAAAAATAAAACAAAAAAACACAGAGTGCTGCCAAGTCATGCCTGCTGAGAGGTTCTTTATTTTACTGTTTCTTTTCTTCTTTCTGATCTGATTTTCACTTTTGATCTTTTTCTTTTATTTTTCTCTTCTCTCCCTTTGGAACAACGTTTGTTCTTTTTGGGTAAATCAACTCCCAGAACTTTCATCTTTGTCTAAATTTTTCTTGCAAGAAAATAAAGCACATAATGGACATTCTGACCTAGCTTGTTCCGGCCCGGTAGTAAGGGGTTAGCTAGATGCACTTCGGGGTTTTCGCCTATGAAAGGGGTGATGGTACCGGACTACCAACACCGTGCAACCCTGTTGGTTCTAGGAAATATCCACACAAACATGCATGAATGAAAGACTCTCAAGCAATGCAGAAATGAAAGACTGACAACTCTTGCTACCAATAGGACTCTTGATGAAGACAGATAATAATGTTCTTGGTTACTTGACCAAGACAGTTCCTCTAAAGGTTATCTCAAGTTTTATCTCAGTGGTGATAAACAAGATATTACTGGGATTGAGCAAGTTATGTTGGCTACCTTGTTAAAAGAGCATGGATCAAAAATCATCGTTTGTCAAGGTGTTTTGGGTGCTAAAGTGAGATCTGAATTTAGCAAAAGGGTTTGATTTCCATGCAAGACACAGTTCATGCAAGTTCTAAGCTAAAAACACACAAAAATCAAAACAAAAATCATGCAGAAAAATGAAAAACAAGCCTAAAAATTTAAAATCTAAGCTAAAACATAAAAATTCAAACAAACAAAACAAACAAAACAAGCAAACAAATATCCTCTCCCCACACATATCGGACACATTGTCCTCAATGTGTGAAAGAGGAAATAGAAACATGCAAATAACAAATAGACAAAATTGAAAATGAAATGAAAGGTAAAAGAAAAAGGGAAAGAACCTAGGGGTAGGTTCAGTCAGACTCCGAGAAGTTTGTTTCGATTCTCACGTGGGGGTTGAAGTGAAATGCTAGAGCTGGAGCTTGTAGATTATCGATTATGTTGTTGAGTGAAAGGAGTGAGTCTAGTGCTGCGTGGTTGTCATTCAAGGTATTTTGAGCGAGATCTTTAATGGATAGGAGCGCTGTAATATTTTGTTGGATATTAGCTAGAAATTATTGGGTGTAGAGGAGGAAGAAGCGCCTGCGTGTCCCTGGCCTTGGTCAATCTGGCCATGAGGAGCACCCTAGTCAATCTAGTGTCCTTTGATGGGATCTTACAGCAGCTCAAATTATCTTTGAAGTAGTCTCCCCTCTCCTCTTCTAGGTCATAAATATGCAGCAGGGCTATCTAGGGCATCTCTCCGCGGGGTCTACTAAAGATTTTGTCCTCTTCTAGTGTGATTCATGGGGTGTAGGTTACTTTGCCATTGATGATGCTTAAGAATCCCAATTTGTCCATGGCTTCAAAAGTAAGGAGTTAGAATATGGGACAACCCGTCAGTATAGAGGAATCCATTCTCCCTGTTTTGTGTGACAACATGGTGACTAGAGGGCCTAGGATCATTCTTGGTTATGAAGCAACAAACCTATCAGCCAACCAATAGCCTGGACTAACCCTTAGTCCATTGTGCAGACACCACAAGATGAAGAGTTTATTTCTAGACAGCCTGCCAGATTTTTAGACTTTCCCATAGAAGTTGACAGAGAGTAAGCGGTGGAGCATTCAGAGGGCAGGGTCACAGAGCATTGAAGCTCTGGAGCGCTTACCAAAGATGGCAGTGGGGTCGTACGTAAGCTCTCGATAGACTTCTTCTGCCGGCCAATCACTAGAAATCTCATAGTAGGTGCTTCGGTACCAGGCCGACTCCTCCTTACAATCAAGGATGAAATCCAACATCTTCTCAAACTCATTCAAACTGAGTTTGTACCGGCGTCCACACAAATGAAATTTAATGCATTTCCCTAAATGGGTATCAGGGCGCTGATCAAGGACGGCGTTCAGCCGCAAGTCATCAAACAGGAAAGTGGAATAAAATCCCAAAAGCAGTTCAAAATAAGTAGGGTCATTAGGGAAGAAAATAGGGTTCCACCCAATTTGGTTCACCATCTCTCTCATCCTTTGATGGAATCCAAAGTTGTGCATTAAGTCATTATCAAGGACGAGGAAGGGGACGACGGAACCGTTATCCACGTGGTAGGTCAACTGGTCCCGTCTGTTCTTCTTATCAAAATCCAACCAGCCTCAAAGTTCAAGAAATGAGGGAAGGGGGATATCACCTCTACCAGTAGGGGTGAAATATTCTAGGTAGTCAGGGTCTCTGTGAAGATGATGGGTGCCCATGGGTGCCTTCCCTTCTCTTTGATGTACGGCGGAGGAGGAGGACGGTCCCGAGACGGTTTTTGTGGTTGTTGTTGTTGCAGTGTCGGCGGTTGGTGGCCTGTTCGGAGGTGGAGGTGGTCCATGCCTTGCCTTCATTATTCTCTCTACTGTAGGGTGTAAGATAGTTCCTTCGTCCCGATGCCTCTGACTGTCTTGGGAGGCATTTGTGAATGCTTCCATGGTGGCATGATTGATGGCTTGCTGCTCAGTGGATTATGGGTGTAGGTCAACAGCGGTGAAGCTAGCCAAGGGGTTAGGATTGGTGGTGCTTCTGTGGGATTGGGTGTTGGGTTTTCAATCGACTACCTCAAAGCGCCTTGCTGGCGAGCCCTAACATCTGGGCTAGTGGTGGCAGTGAAAGGGATGATCTTTCGTGGTGCCATTGTCTCCGATGGTTTCGATTTCAGTGGGAGTTGAGAGGTTGCTTTGGAGGAAAAAGTGCAAGCGTTTGAGAGTTGAGGAAGTAGTGGGAGTTTGTCTTTCCGTGCTCTTTCTTTATATACTTCAGGCTTGACATGCGATAAAAACTGTTCTCCTGGGTCAAGAGTATCTGGTAGAGAGGATTCTTCTTCCTTGGTCAAGGAGGGCATCCTTGGTATCTTCAGGCATCCTTTGGGTAGCATTTGTTTGAAAATTTTGGAAAATACAAAAATTGCTTTGTTCCTCCCTTCTCGCTTCAATTTGCAAGTTATCATTCTAGCCTCAGTGGTCATCTCCAGTCTGTCTCCTTCAGTTCCCCTGTTGAAAATAAAATAAATCGTATTAGTTCCCTCAACAAAAGGCTCATAAATATTTATACAACTCAAGCTATGTGACTCGCTTGGTTGTACTCCTGCATTATACATATCAAACACAATCAATTGACCACAGTATTCCAGAGAAAGAGATCCGTGATAAACATCTATTAAAGCTCTGGCAGTCCTTAGAAAAGGTCTACCCAGGATAACATCAACTTTGTTAGAAGAGGGATTCATGCTCATATCAACAATATAGAAATCTACAGGATAAATAAAATCTTTGACTTGGACAAGAATGTCCTTGATAACTCCTTGAGGGTGAATTATTGAACCGTCAGTAAGCTAGATGATCACTTTAGTGTCCTTCATTGTTCCAATGCCCAACCTCTTGTATTCTTCTAGAGATAGAACATTTATTCCTACTCCTAAGTCACACAAGGCCTTCTCGATATCTTTGTTGCCTATCCTGCATAGAATGTCGAAAGCTCTTTGGTTTGTACATTTTTCCGATAGCTAGGATTGGAAAACTGATGAAATATTTTGGACCAATCCAGCCTGTTCAACATCTGCAAGTTTCTTTTTGTTAGTACATAAATTATTCAGAAATCTAGTGTAACTAGGAATTTTAGCAACTAAATCAAGCATAAGGGTGTTGATTTCCATTTTCTTTAATGTATCTAAAATTTCTTCCTCATCCTCCTTCTTTTTTGTCCTTGCAACTGTAGGAGGGGAGGGTGGCGGTGTATTTTCTTCTTGTTCTGGTTTGGTATCCTCCTCGTTTTTCCTTGGGGATTTGTATTTATACAGCCCATCTAGTGCATCTTACCAGTTCTTGAGTTGTTTTTATTCTTGCTCTTGTTCATCTGTCTTAGTGTCTTTCCTTGCGGGTAGCTCTGCGCTGCTTCTCAAACTAATTGAATTGACACTACATATTGGGTTGCTCATGATGTTGGAAGGCAGGTTCCTTTGTTGGGTATTGCGATCTCCCACCAACTAGTTGAGTTGTCTCTGAATTTCTACTAGGGCGGTTGTAAAGGTGGCTGCTACGGTTGTTTGGGCAGCTTGATTGGCTTTAATGGTGTTCAGTGTGTCTTCGATAAAAGGTCCAGCCAATTGTGAATGATGAGGCGCTGATGAAACAAAATGTGTGTCAGCCTGCTGGTGGGGTTGATGTTGCGTCAAGTTGTGGCTTGACTGTTCTCCCCATCTTGTCCTGTTATCTTGATCAAGCATAGCTGTAGAAACATTACGAATGAAATTAACAATAGTAGCAATCTGTTGTTCCAAGATAATAGAATTAACATAAGAGATATGTTCATAATGTTCTAGAGAGCCATTGTTAATGCAGTTCTCTACCATTGTTTGGAGTAGTTGTTTGGCTCTGGTGGGAGTGGTGTCTTCGAAAGCTCCACCTGCTGTTGCATCAACTTTGTCTCTATCGATTGACCTCATTCCGTCATAGAAATATTGAACAAGATTCTCGTCATCCATACCATGAACTGGACAGATTCCTTGAATCTTTGGTGGTATTCTCCGAGATTCTTAGCATCTCCTTATTGTATTCAGATAAGATTCTTCCTGGCTGCTCCAGTCTTATGTGCGTTATAGTATTTCCTCAAGAAGGCACTTGACATCTTAGTCCAAGTGGTGATGGAGTGGTGAGGCAAACAGTTGTACCAATGCTTTACGGATTCTTCTAAGGACCACTAGAAAGCTCTAAGCTTTGCTCTCTCTAGAGAGACTTCTTGAGGTTTGTGAGCTTCACTCTCCAGGTGGAAGATCCTTAAATTAATGTAGGGATTCTCATCGGGACGACCATAGAACTTCTTGATGGTCTGGATGATTTTTGGCTTGATGGTCCATCATGCTCTACTAGTGGTATATCAAGACAATAATGAGTAGTAGGCTTTGTTTCTTGATTCAATTCCTGAGGGTCAACTCTGCTCGTGGTTGATCCTCTATATCTAAAATACAATGACAAGTAAACACAAAATTAGTAACCGTCTTCCCCGGCAACGACGCTAAAATTTGACGGGGCCTCGGATCGTCGTTAAAATCCTCGGCTGTCAAATATAAATTTATTACAATTTACTACTAAAAACAAATGAATGTAGCTAGCAGTAAAAGGTCCAATCCACAGGGAAAAATGGACTAATTTATGTGAGTACTTGAAATGGATAAAGTTGCACTTAAAAAGGGGGCTTTTGGGGGATGCTTTTAAAAGAGATGCGAGAAAGCAATTAAAACGGTCTTGGGCAAGGAAGAAAGTTTCCTTGATCAAGACAACAAATCGATGGGAGTAAGAAAATAGATTTGGACAAACTCCTAGTAGAGGCAAGGCGGCTATGAAATATAAGATGCAATCATCGACGCAAGAATATTCCTTTGTAGTTTACAGAGTTGCTATAGGATTAAGAACCACTTAATCCCTGGCTTCCCTCCTGTATCAACATCACCCCAGGGCCAAATGCGCATAGGAATGGTGATGCCTTACCAGCCAGCACCTTGCTAGTTAAAGGGTTTACTGGAATGGCAAATAGTCAAATAAGGGAAGACAACTCTAGACTAGTTTCCACGAGCATCAGTTGGGTCTTGTTCTGATTAACCTTTCCCCCTACCATTTCACAGTCGCCTGCTAGCACGTAGGAGTCTACTTTGATCCCTTTGGCCGATAATCCACAACCAAAGGAAATGACAGTAGCGTGATCCGTCAAGTCGTAGATTAGCTACTTCTAAAACCGAACGAAAAACACATAAGATAAAGATCGAGATCAATTAAATGTAAACCTGCAGATTAATAAGAACAGTTGGGCCTCAATCAAACTCATACCCAAGCCTTAACGCCTCTACTAAGAGTGAAAACTTAGCTACTCATGCATATAATAGAAAACAAAACAAAACTATTTATTGAATTGATGAGAAATCCTCCGTCACCGGAGAAGCGAAGTAAAAGAGATAGAACAGAAAAAGAGATCCTAAATGGTGGATTTAAAAGCTAAAAATCATCTCCCTCCACTAACCCTAGGAAGAGTATAAATAGTCATTTCTTTCTAGAAATTAGTTGAAGTGATAAAGATAAAACGAGAAACAAAATCCCAATCAAAATTTAATTGTATCTAAATGTAATTTAATTACTTTCCTCCTCCTAGAAGAATTCTATTAAAGGAAACAAAATAATGTGACGCGTCTTTAATCCACAATCTACTCGAGATATTTCTTCACTAGTGAGGGATTGATCAAGACAGATTCGTCTTGATCAAGGGAAGTAATCACAGGTTCTTGGTTGATAGCTGCTTCTTTCTTCACGAATGTCCAGAATGCTCCACTTTCACTCTCCTTTTGCTCCATTCTGCTCATTTGAATCCTAAATGTGCTTCCTGCAATAATCAAGAGAATACCTACTGGAAATAGTAGAATACCTTTTAAATAAATAGGAAAACTGGTGGTAAAAACCACTACAGTTATGCTCAATCAGTCGCCCTCTAGGTTGGTTTTCTCTTCATTTCCACCATAAAATCACTTCCCCCATCTCTTAATGTTTTCGTTCTTTACGTGTTGATTTTTCTTGAATTTTTGTGTCCTTTGATCTTGTTGGCTGAAAATTTCTTAACAATAGGTGTTTGTGTTCATCTTGATCTTCAAATCATCATCTTACACATTCATTTGTTCTTCCTTGTTATGGCTGGCCACCTATCTCATTTCTTGACCTAGTTTTGCTAGAATCTTTCTTAGCCAAGTATTTTACCCTAGCTTCTCCTAGAAGCTTTGTTAGATATTGTACTTGCACTACTTGTCACACATAGGAATTTTTTTCCCTTGCTTGTACTACTTGTCAAACATAGCTTGAACTGTTGCAATAAAAAACAAAAAAAAGAAACGAAAAGAAAAGAAAAGAAAAGAAAAGAAAAGAAAAGAAAAGAATATTATTCAAAAAAAAAAATACCCTACAAAAGAAATCAAAAAGGGTAAGTATTGGCAAGAGTTCTCTTTGTGCATTTGGGTGCTAAGTGTGATCATTTGAAAATCAAAAGAGTGTAGCTTGTGATTGGTGCAAAACTGTACAATTTTTTCTTCCTTTCTGATGTGATCCAAGCCCCACCTCAACTCGATGCGCAAGACATCTCACCTCAAGGCCCCATCACTCGTAGCATGGCAAAGAACCTATCTTCATGGTTTGGAGTCAAGTTGCAAGATGAGCCTTCAAAGACCAACAATTGAGTTGTTTCGGTGATCTTCCATCATGATATGACCAGTCCATGCCCGAAGATGCAAGTTGGAGCTCATTTGGAGCCTTTTCGGAGTGTGGAGGCTAAGTCTGGGGCGGTATACCGCCAGACCTAGCGGTATACCGCCTGAATTAAATGGTGCAATTCTTGCACCAAGCGAGAGGTAGCGGTACACCGCTAAGGGTCCTAGTGGTATACCGCTACAATTAAATGGTGCAATTCTTGCACCAAGCGAGAGTAGCGGTACACCGCTAAGGGTCCTAGCGGTATACAGCTACAACTGGGCAGAATTTCAGTTTTTGGGCTTTTCGAGGCCTTTTGTGTACGAACTATAAATAGACCTTTAGTTCTTCTTTTGTGCCTCAGCTTAGACTTGGATGATATTATGTTAAGTGAGATTACTCCTTCAAATATCATTCTAGGTTTGGGCTCCTTGATC